>CM076579.1:75233705-75428904 GCA_034641835.2 Pinus albicaulis | reverse complement strand
TGATAATGGTGGTGAATATATCTCGAACGAATTCAAAGATTTATGTAGCAAAGAAGGAATTCGAAGAGAACTCATAGCGCCTCATAACCCACAACAGAATGGGGTCATGGAGAGGAAGAACAAAAAAATCTTAGGTGTTGCATGAGCTATGTTGCATGACCAGGGCCTACCGATGAACTTGTGGGCGGAAGCATGAAACACTATGGTTTATGTGAAAAACCGTTCTCCTCATAGAGTACTTGGCATGAGTACACCTGAAGAAGATTTTACTGGTAAGAAGCCTGATATTTCTCATTTGAAGACTTTTGGCTCATCTTTTTACATTCATGTGACAAAGGACGCCAAGAAGAAGTTGGAGCCGACCGCAAAAGTTGGGATATTTGTGGGGTACACAGAAACACCCCATAATTATAGTGTGTATTTTCCAAACAGTCGGATGACTTTGGTGTGACAAGATATAAAATTCAATGACGTGAAAGCCATGAAGATGTCACTTGAGAGGGAGCTACACTTGCATGCAGAGGAGGAGCTACTTGTTCCCAAAGATGAGCCTCTAGATGTGGATCAGCCACAAGAGGATATTCATGGAGTGGAGGAGTCCACTCATGCAAAACCAAACATCAGAACTAGCAGAAAGCATACCATAGAAGCTGAGAGACTGAATCTTGATGTGTCGCAGAATGTAGGAGTCCCTACATCACAGCGCAGACAGAGAAAGTCACCTGACTGATTTACTGGATGCATGGATCTTATGAGAAAGTGTATCATGACAGAGCCATCTTCTTTTAAAGAAGAAGTGTAGGAGCCCACATGGTTAGATGCCATGGTGGAGGAGTATAACTCCATTGTCAGAAACATTGCTTGGGAGATTGTTCCAAGGCCGGTGGGTAAATCAATGGTAGGTTCAAGATGGATCTACAAGGTAAAGCAAGCTACTTATGGAAGAGCATTGTATGGCTGAAGCAAGAAGGGCTGAAGCAAGCACCATGTGCTTGGTACACTTGGATCAACAACTATTTCACCAGACTTGGCTTCACCAAGAGTGAGGCGGATGCAAACTTGTACCAAATTGTGGTGGAGGGTAAGATTTTGATCATTGTTCTTTATGTTTATGATTTAATACTAAAAGGTGATGAGAATTTGATACACTCATGCAAGGCAGATCTTGCAAAGGAGTTTGAGGTTTATGATTTGAGTCTCACATTTCCTTTGGATTAAATGGCAATGGAAGGTAACTAGTTTGTTGCTCTGGTGCCTTGAGATATTTGTAAATGTATATGAGGACTGCAGCCTATGGATACTCAAGAAATGAGAAGAATCCATATCAAGAGAATTAGAAGGGGAGCCATTTGTTTGTTTACTATTGGTGGCATTTGTTCATGTATTTAGTTAATACAAGACCAAGACATATGCTATGCGGTGAACCAAATTTTCTCACAAGTGAGTTATTGCCTACCACGCTCTTGAAGGCAACAGCATGTCCCACATATCTGTGGGCACATCTCAGGAAGCAGGCACAGACAGACAGATGAGGTGAAGTTGCATGGTTGCACGGATGTAGATTGAACAGGCACCCCAACGGACAGAAAGAGCAAATCAGGATGGGTTTTCAGTATTAGATCTACATCGTTTTCTTGGTACAGCAGGAAACAAATATCTGGGTCACTCAGTTCAGCGAAATAAGAATGCATGGCAGCAAGTCAAGTTGCATGGAGGCTATATGTATGAGGAAGATCCCGGTCGATTTGTTCGGTTCTCATTTAGATCCTACAGTGATACATTGTGATAATCAGAGTTGCATTAAACTCTCGATTAATCCTATGTTTCATGATAGATCTAAACATATTGGTATCCGGTATCATCATATCAGATATTGTGTGCAGCGGAAGATCATGTTGCTTCAGTACATTCCTATGGAAGATCAAGATGCATATATTTTGATGAAGGCACCGAGCAGGAGAAAATTTGAATACCATAGAGGCAGGATCAGGGTGAAGGATAATCCCTATCTTGTTGAGAGGAAGTGTTGAGATTCAACAAGATGATGAGCTTAGTGAAAATTAAGCACCTTCATTAAGTGGGACCCACAGACTATTTTTAGGTGTATGTCTATTTTTAGACATGGTGAGCATATTCTATAATTTGCAGGATGCTATTTGTATGTGGTCGATAAAATGTGAAAAACAGATGAAATTATATTTCTATAATATTGATCGAAGTATATTTATAGATCGTCAATCTAAAAATAGGTGCATGTCGATTATTATTAGCCCTTAATAATAATCCGACAATAAATATCAACTTATTCTCTTAGAGCACTTTATTTCAGTGAACAGATTTGGAAAATCAGTGGGCTGAAGGAATTATGCAATCCCTAATGTTATTGGTGACTCATGCATGGAGGACTCAGTTAGAACTGAAGTGGAAAAGTTATGATAGAGTTCGAAGAGTAGTTACGGGAGTTGTTATATAGTTTAACTCAGTTAAGTGATTTAAACTCAGTTGAGCTAGTTGTATCTAGTCTAACTGAAAGATACACTAGTGAGATTTTATTGAATTAATTATTTAATTAATTCATAACTAGAGACTCACTTGCAACTGAAAAATTACAATAGTTAACTACTTGCATGTTAGTTGTAATGGAGACCCAATGGAGAGATAGGTGAAAGGGTGAGATGGACTATCTGTTGTGACTATAGTGATGCATTCAATGCATCTGACACACATTGGAGATGCAAATGAGGATTGCGCAGTCAAGGCAAGGCGAATTCGAATTCATTTAGAGGTCTTCTTCAGCAGGGATTGCGCAGTGGAGGCAGGTTGTCAGTAGGCAAGAAATTGGTGCATAGATATGCAAATTTCTGCATGACAGTGTGTAATGATTGTTGATTTTACTGAGAGCTCGATTTACTAAGCTTTGTATGAGATTATTACATGATTCCATTGATATGCATAATTTATGATAGTTGGGGTTTTTAGATTTAAGTTTTCCCGTTAAACAACTTTGTTTATGTGTGATTGATTTTCTTCATGATTTTTTCAATTGTCAATTTAATTTCTACAAGATTAACAGTGGAAGGATTATGTATTTAGCAAGAAGATAAATATTGTTAGATCAGGAGGATCTAGTAATACATCAGTATCAATAAATTTCTATAAGTGAAGGGTAACTGATGGAAAGTGAAATGTGTGAAGTGTAGGGAAGGTGACATGGCATGGACAGAGGTGGGACCACGCCTACAGATCGCAGATCACAAGTTTTATATTGGAGCAGGCAGAAGTTAAATGTTAAAATCTATGAAGTGTGAAGTGCGGGGAGGTAAATCTTGAAATTTGCAGGAGTGATGTGCGATGGGTGATGAATGATATTGTGTGGCAGAATTAGGGGTTTCCCAGCCTGCGCTTGAAGCATTGGGCCTTCATCTTACCCACTCTAGCTCTTCATTTGCTTGAGTTTGATGTATCACTCCAAAAGAATCAAAATCCAAAATTGGCTCCATAGGGGATGGCACACTCGTTCAAGTGTGTCGAGAACTCGCATACCACCTCCTTGTGTTCTTCTTGATGTGCCTGGGACCATTGTTAGAACCAATTTCAAGCAGCTTTAACCAAAAACAAAACAGGAATTGATGCAGAAAAATAGAACAACATAAATACTCTCTGAGGATATGTACAATGGGCCATCATAGCCTGCTATCAGTGCTGAAAGTAAGGCTTGAGAAACTATCCATTAAAATACATCTCGAGTGTATCTCCTTCCAAATTCTCCAGCACGAAATCATTGTTTCTTTTGACCTCTGCCAACTTGAATGGAACAAACCAGAGGGGGTCGAACTTCCCATGTTTCCCTTTCTCTACTAGCTTGATATCCCATCGCAGCACCAAATCCCCAACTCGGACTTCTCTATCTTTAGCTATTTGATCAAATAAGCCTTTCATTTTTCTTGATACTCTGCTAGTTTGAGGCTTACCTATTCTCGTGTTTCATTCAACTCCACCAACTGATTCATTCTTAGGATAAGGTCTTTTGGCTACTCCTCGCCTTCTTGTAAGAATCGGGCCACAGGTAATGCAAGATGAATAGCGAATACTATAGCTCTGCCATACACCAGTTCATAAGGGGACTTTCCTATGGATCTTTTAGTGGTGATACGATTTTCCCAAAGTGCAAACTTGATATGGGAATCCCAGTCATTTTGATTTTCTGGGAGCACTGCCACCTGATTGTACCCTGAGAAGCCATCCATCATGGACATGCGGGAGGATCCCACCACCTTTTACAAGATGTAATCCATCTTCGGGAGGGGATAGTTATCTTTGAGTGAGGCCCTGTTCAGATTTCAGAAATCCACGCAAATCCTGATTTCCCCATTCTTCTTTCTTATAAGAACTAGGTTCACCACCCATTCAGAGTATCTTAAAGGGACAATGATCTTGGCCTACAACAACTTCTTTATTTCCTTCTTAATAGCTAGGAGAAGAAGAGGGTGTATCTGTCTTAGCTTCTGCTTATGAGACTTGGCATCTTCTTTTAGAGGAATTTTTTGCTGTATAATTTCCTTATCAAAAGTATTCAGATCCCAATATGACCAGGAGAATACGTCTTTATACGATTGAAACAACCTAAGGTACTGATCTTGCTATTCTTTAGGGACCCCTTTTGACAACTTCACCACCTTCAAATCTTCCTATGCCCCAATATTCACATCCATAACGGGCTCGTTGAGGGTCAATTTGAAGGGGTTCACTGGGATATCATTATTTTCAAACAATCTCTCCAATGGCATGAGCCCCCTGGGAATTACATTTCCCTTTAATTTTAGAACATGGTGTCTAGCCAGTGTCTCTTCCCATCTGATTTTCGGCTCTTCCTTGTCATCCTTGGTGACTGAGTTGGTCACCATATTTGAGAATTCACCTACTATTTCCATAAAATGTTGGACCTTCTCTTCATCTTCAAAGAATTTCCATTGCTTTATTTTGTCCAAAATAGAGGGGCAGTATCGCACTTCAACCTCATATCTAAGCAAAGGATTTCGTGGGGGGGGGGGGGGGGGATAAGTACTAGCGGCCACAACTAGTGAGTCTGCTATTTTTTTCTTATCCCTCGACATGAACTAAACGTTAAAAGTAGAAAATAAGTTCTCAACTAAATCCCATACCTCATTCGTGTAATCTCTGAGCCGCGGGTGTTTAGTTTGGAATTGGCTCCTCACTTGCCTCACTACAAGCTCTAAATCTCCAAACACCTTGAGGTTCTATATGTTGATGTTTCTCCCTGTCTGAAAACCCAACAACAGGGCTTTATATTCAGCCACATTATTTGTGGCTTCTAATTATAACTTAAAAGAGAGGGGAACCAAGCATTCTTTTGGTGATATCAAGAGCACCTTAGCCTCGTTTCCTTCTCGTGAGTAAGCTCCATCAAACTGCAAGGTCCATATCTTGTTTTCCTCTCTTCTCATAGGATTCTTCTATATTAGAGGGAATATATTCATTTCTTGTAAGAAATTTTCGTCCTCCTCAAGCATAAGACAAGAGAATTCACCCTCCTTACCGTATACCAGAGAATTTGTGGAACCATTGGCTTTGGTGGCCATATTCACGAATCTAGATTCACCCTATAATATTCTTTCCTTCCCACCGAATACTGGAATAGTGGTATAGGTGAGGTCAAGTTTTATGGATCATCTAATCTTATATCTCCAGGATCTGTACATCAACATTCCAAACCGAGCTTGGATATCAGCTACAACAATTTCAATTACCACGCTTTTGGCTAGAATCTGGGCCAAGTTTAGTACCAGATCTTTTATCATGCCCAAGAATTTCACCTTCTTGGAATCAAAAGAATACAGGTATTTATAATGCCTAGTAATCTGCAACCCCAACTAAGCCATGATAGACAATGGCAATAGATTATGTGAAGCCCCGGAATCTAGCATGCATTTGTGCAATAATAGGTCATGTATAACTAGAGTCACACATAATGGGGGAGTAGCTGAGTCTAGCTCTTCTACATGAGTTCCAAAAAATACCGTGGGTCTTTCTTCTTGGATATTGAGGGTGTTAGGGAGAGGGCCTACGCCATGGGGTAGCATGAATTGGGACACTTAGGTCTTGTATGAAGGATGTTTTAGGAGCTCGATTAGGGGAAATGAGATCTTGACCTACTCTAATTATTTATGGAGATTAAATGTCATGGGGGATTTTTCTCCAATGACTTCTTTGGACTGCTCTTTAGGGTGTTCAATCAGGTTCAAGGCTATAGATGAAGACTTCTCATTTTTGGGAGGATCATAGCCTTGCTTCATGGAAGTGGACGCAACAACTTTATGTTGGGCAGAATATTCTAATGGCTTTTTCCCCTTACTGGTAGAACTAGAAGGGGTCTTTTTTCTGGGTATTGACTCTTTATTTTTTTCTTGCACATGGGTTTTCTTCCTCGAGGACCTAAGGTCATACTTCTTGTGGAGTTCAGCTTGCATGAAATCCACAAACAACCTGCAGTAATTCTCAATATCTCGATCCTCTAGGGGGGCCTCCTTATATTCTTGCTCTTCTTGCTCTTCTTGTAGGGTTATTTCACCTTCTTCATCCTTTGAGTAAGTGAGGAATTGATCTTCTTGGTTTTTTGTGACTTCCTTGACCTTCCCCTCCATTTCCTCTTCTAGGTATAGAGGAGGATGGATGTGATCTTGTTTCTCCTTCCTCTCTCACTACAACAAATTTAGAGGGGGCTTTTGGTACTGGGGATTAAACCCATGGATTTGAATCATTTGGTTAGGATGAGGAGGGGAATTCTTGGCCTCCAATTAAAGCTTCACCAACTTATTTGAGAGGTTCTTGATCATCTTATTCATTTCTTCAATTTTGTACTCCTGTGATTCTCTCTCCTGATTAGAAGTAGAAGCCTCCTCCCTGCTCTTTCTTCTAGCCTCATGCTCTTTCTTCCCTTTGAATTTACTAGTACAAACAAATTTTTCTTCTAACACCAATGCAGCTGTCTGGATATGCTCAAGAGATGTGTATTTTCTTTCTCTTAGGGTGAACCTAAACTTTGGCTCAAAAGATCCTGTGAAAACCACCTTAGCAGCTGCTTGGGGAGGTTTGATTTCAGCAGGGAGATTATTATAGATCTTATTGAACCTCTTTATGAATTTAGTTACATCCTCATTGTGTCTCTTTTTAAGAGAATTGAACTCTGTGAGGACATATCCATGGTCCCTCTTTTCTCCCCATTTTAGTGTGAAAAAATTCTCCATTTCTTCCCAAGTGGTGACTGTGTTATCAGCAAGAGATTGAAACCTCTTTCGAGCCTCTCCATCCAAGGATTGGACGAAAAGCCTCAACACCACATATAGGTGCTCCACATTCAGATTCTCAGCAAAGGCACAGAATTTTTCAATATGTCTCTACGTAGGAGTACTATCTTCTCCAGTCAACCAAAGCAAGAGCTTTAGATTTCTAGAGGCATGTCATTCAATACTTGAGGTAAAGCCAATGGAGCATATTTATTGAGGAGGAAACCAGGTACAACCATGAGGGGCAGTGGTGGTAAGTTATGAGGATGTTTTGGTTGTGGTACAATGGCTATATGTTGAGCAGAGGTTTGGATATTTATCTGTAATGAGATTTGGAGTGATGTAACTTCTTTGACTTCCTCATCCTCTGAGTAGGGTGCATGGGATGCAAAGAAGTATAAGCATATTCAACTTCATCTTTTATGGCTGAACTAGCTAAAGCAAAGGTTTCTAGAGTATAATAAAGTACATAGGCTGTGGAGCCAGGACCATAAATGTCAGCTTTCTGAGATGAGGAAAGAGAATATTCTAGAGAAAAAGAGGGTATATCAACCTCACTAGGTTTCTTCTACTTACAAATTCTCTTAAATATGATCTTTTCGGGATCAGATACAGAAGGGGTTCTCCATTGGGAAGTATTTGATCGAGTATGAGGACTTGTGTAAGCCAAGATTACAACTAATTTAAACTTTGATAATAGTGGAGTCGCTAAGGTGAGGGTTGTGCAACTCTCAACCCTTCGTGCTCACCAGATTGAAGGGTGAAGATAATTTCGTATCCCAAGGAAAATATTTTCTAATTCGATCCCTGGAAATGGCACCAAAAATATGTTGTAGCTCCTAGAGACAACATTTAGTTGCAAAATACCAATGCCTAGGACATCTTAAAATCAGAGGTTAAATGTGGACAATTGTATAAATGCCTCTAACAAAATATGGATCAAGAGAATAATGGTTTTGGTGGTTCATAGATGGAGAAGACCTTGGATTCGATCCATGTGAATTCCCTATACTGTGAGAAGGCTCAAGAGGCTATGAGGCTTGATGGCTTCTAAATGGGCCAAGTATAAAACAATGGTCAGAAGCTTTAAAAGAATGCAGAGTCGTTGAGAAAGAATGGAGAAGGAACCCACAAGAGACAGACTTAAGAGGATTAAGGATCTGTCCCCCCCGTGAACTCAGAGGAAGCGGATGTGGATGAGATATGGACAACAACAAAGTTTCGTGGAGTGTGAATTAAGGGAGTGCAGTAAGCTTAATACATGAGTGTTAACACCTGAGCATTATACAGACACGAATTCATGAATAAAATTGCAGACCATTGATAGCTACATTACATGAACCATCAAAGCAGCATAGCATGAAAGATGATTACACATAAAAAGGAGATTACTGATAACAGAAGAAAACAAATACATAATAATCATTGCTCCATCTGGAATCCAAATAGGAGCTCTGTATCATATTAAGTTTAAACACCTCTCCCAAAGATGTGTCTTAGAGCACAGGGAGCAGAATCATACAAAACTATAGAAAATTTTTCAAAATTCCAGAACCTTTCTTTCATCTTAGAGCTCACTAGATATATAGTTCTCCTTGATGGTTTACAATCGAATATTCTATCATGATCGACCCACATAGGTGAAAACCAAAATATCCTAACAAACTAGCGGAATGTGCATGAACAAATCACTCCTGTACCAGAAAATCAAAACAAAACTGGGTAAAATTAGGATTTTACCAGCAAAACATCACTATCTAAGAGTAAAAAGAAACAAACCAGCTAGCCATGGAGGCCAAATTCCATAATCTTCAAAAGGAGTGGAAAAAAGTGGCCGAGAACAGGTAGGCAGTCTGGCCTTCATCATATGATTCCACCTGCTGTTTGAAAACCTCCACTCTCTAATTCTCATGATTTCCACTTCTCGTTGTGGAATGGTTTGGCATGTTGTGCATGATAAACTCTTTAGTGGGGAGATATTAGACTGACCGATTATACTATAGCTTTGCTTGCTTCACCAGAAACCCATGCTTTTTTGACTTGCGAAAACTGGACATCGGATTTCGAAGGGGGGCATGGATGTTTTGTGGCATTAGATAGGGGGAGTGCAAAATCAGTGTAAATTTCCACGTAGCACCGGAGGTGATATTAGAAACTGGTCATTTCATAACCCCCCTAACATTAACCTTTGGAAGGTGGAGGGGGTGTGAGATATATTATGAACCGTCAGATGAATTGATGTGGAGTGGAGCTAAAGGTAGGATGGCGGAAGAAGAAGTGGATTTAGCGGGACTCAATAACACTAAAGTGGGCAAAACAAGGCCACAGGAGGGTAATTGATGATGTGACAAGACGATGCGACCGAAACTCCACCTGCACATCGCAAATCATAGGATTTATGTTTGCGCAGCCAAAGGTAAACAGTAAAGAGTGTGATGTGCAAAGTGCGGGGAAGGTGACATGGCAGATAGAGGTGGGGCCCAACCCACAAATCACAGATCGCAAGTTTTATGTGGGCATAGCGTGAGGTAAGGGTTAAATCTTGTGAGGAGCGATATGCAATGGGAAGGAGTGACGTGGCACGGGTGGAGGTGGGATCACGCCTGCAGATCACACATCTCAAGGTTTAGCTTAGAGCAGTGGGGATTAAATGTTATATATTGCAAAGTGCGAAGCACAGGGGGTGGCGAAGATGACGTGGCACAGACAGTAGTGGGACCGTGCCCGTAGACCGCATGTCGCAAGGTTTAGCTGGGAGCAGCGGGGGTTAAATGTTATATATTTTGAAGTGTGAAGTACGGGGGGTGGGAAAGGTGACGTGGCACGGACAGTGGAAAGACCATGTCCGTAGATCGCATGTTGCAAATTTTAGCTGTGAGAAGCGAGGAATAAATGTTATACATTTTCAAGTGCGAAGTGTGGGGGGCGGGGTAGGTGACGTGGCAAATGGATGTGGGGTCCCTCTCGTAGATCACATATCGCAAGATTTACATGATAACAATGAAGGGTAAGTGATGGAAAGTGCGATGTGTGAAGTGCAGGGAAGGTGATGTGGCATGGACGGAGGTGGGACCGAACCCGCAAATCGCAAGTTTTATATGGGATCAGGCAAAAGTTAATGTTAAAATCTGCGAAGTGCGAAGTGCAGGGAGGAATATGTTGAAAGTTGCGGGGAGTGATGTATGATGGGCGATGAATGATGTGGCATGGCAGAATTCGGGGCTACCCGGCCCGTGCTTGAAGCGTTGGGCCTTCATCTTACCCGCTCTTGCTCTTCATTTGCTTAACTTTGATGTTTCCTTATCCCTCCAAAAGAATCACAGGCCAACACTCCCCTTGAGGGTTTCCAGCAGAAAAAATTATTTCTTTCTTGTGCATGATTTTATTATGGTGGTTGTGTTAAATTTATGTTGAGTTTACATTTTCATATCTATTGTATTATGTTGGCCTACTAATTTTTTAACATTGTAGAGAAAATTTTAAAATTGTATAAACCCTAGCTCTAATGATTCATCCCCCCTCTTAATAATGATTTGAATTTCCAACTAGAGGTATCAGAGCATGTTCCTTTTGTTGAATCTTAATCGATGGAAGGTGGATCTAGGCAAATCATGGGTTATCAATATGCTCCACTATTTAATTCCACACATTTTAGAGCATGGAGAAAAAAGGTAAAGTCATAAATTTCTGCTTAAGGATCCGAAGTGTGGAAAATAGTGATAAATGATTATGATGATAAAAAAAATTCACAAAAAATGTAGTTATTGGGTGAAAATTCCATATGTGTAATGTATGATCATTTTAATGATCAAGACATTTTTAAAATCACGAATCTCAATACTTCATGAGAGATTTGCCATATGTTGCATGCACTTCATTCAGAAGAAATAAGGGAAAATGATGAAAAGGACAAATGAGTTGAAGATCAAGCAAAAATTAACATAGAAATGGTAGAGATAGAGTAGATTTCAATAGAAAGTAGAGATTTGAAAAATATTCTCCAAATACATCAAGAAAGGGAGTACAATTTCAAGAAAGAAAATGTGGATCTAAAAACCCGGTTGGAGGAAGCAAGGATATCTAAAGAAAATATTGGCAGTCGACTCAAAGATCATAGCAACCATTATGAAAAATTAAAGACTGAGTTGATTTAGCAAGAGAATAACTTAAAAAGATTGGATAGAATTAAAATGGAGATAATGAAGCAACATTTGAAAACCCTAAATTAGAAGCTTGTAGCAGCAATAAATTGAACCAACATCAAAATATAGAGCCAAAAAATGTGTCAAGTAAAAGTATTTAAGTTGGAAAAACTTCGACACATTTTAGCTAATTGGAAACATAAAAAGATAAAATTATCCAAGCAAAAAAAACATCTGAATAAGGAGAATTTTATTAAATCAGGCTCATCAACTCTCATATATAAAAATATGTTTTATGGCTATTGTCATTACTGTGATGATTTTGGGCATAAATTTTTGGATTGCATGGTCGATGTAAAGAATATTATAAGGAAAACCAACAAAATATTTGAGCCATTTTTACCATTCATTTGTCACATTAGATCCTTTACATGTGGAAATTTTAGGCATATGGCCAAAGATTGCAAGTTGCATGTGGCACTTCAGGAATCTAGTCAAGAGAAGAAGTCTATTCAAATAAGAATTTGGAGAAGAAAAGAAAAATCAAAAGGAGATTGGACTAGAAAGAAGCATATTAGCGTTTGGAAAAGGAAGGAGAACCAAGAAGCTTCAAGGGAAAATTGAGGTCAATTTAGCCTTAGGAGGAGCATGTGACAAAAGGTGCATGAGATAAGGGGGAGATCCTCCAAGTAAAGGTTTGTTTAGTAGAATTGTTGTCAATAGAGAAGTTTTGTTGTGTTTCTTGTTCGAATTGTAATGTAGAATTCCTTCCTTTGACCCTGTTTAAAAGCATGCAGTGCCATGATCTGATCATATTTTTGAAATTTGTTTTTTACAATAATATATTTGTTGTTGATGCAATATAGAGAAATTGGAAATCGATGGCACTAGGGAGAAAAATCCTATTGAAAATCCATCTAGTGCACCTACAACTACAATCAATGGAGAAAGATTAAAGATAAAAATATTCAATGAGGATTGATGAAATTAGCTACCTACAATAAAAACAAATCAATGGTTATCATTTAAAAAATATATAATAAAAAAAGAGGAAAATAAGTGGCCATGGGAAGCATTCCCAATGCATGAGAAACCTAGATCATGGGTTTATGTTGTTGTAAAGTGTGCACATAAAGTAGAGTGTTGAATTGATGGTTGATGGTGTTATGAAGTGTGTATGGTATTCCCAAAGCTATGGTGTCTTAGCTAAGAAATGGCAGTGGGTTCGTTGGTGATATCTAGTCATCAATGCATTGGTGGTTGATCTAATCACTTGAAGTATGAAAACATTGATTGAATAGTTATTGTGTTAGTTTTGGATCCAATATACTAATTATGGAACATAATTAATGCATTGAGTTGGAATATTGATCTAGTCTCACTTGTTTTTGTCCAAAAAATTTATAACAATTAATGTTTTTATTTGCTCATTAGTTATTTGATCTAGTCAATTAAATAGACAATAAGAAGTGTGAATGAGTTGATGTATGGAGAACTTCTAATAGAGGAAGGAATAAATGGAGGAGACTGAGAAGGAATCAATAGTCTATAAGCCCTAAATCCAAACAAAAACATTCATAGCCACGTTTCTAGTAACTATTCCATGCAGGCCCGACAAGTTCATGGCATACAAACAAATACGGAAACATCTCACCATCTTGGGAGTATGAGTTGTTGTCATTTGCATTTCTTCCTGCGTCACCTATTTCCTCACCAAGGATAAATACCATGAACTCAATCTTGAATTATGAGCTTCCACTGTTTGAGATATGGTACCTCATTGAGTTTTGTAGGTTATCCATAAAGCAATGCACAGGGAGCAATCATGGAAATGATTATGGGTGTTTTTCATTAACTTTAAGGTTTATTCGATTTGCATTGATGGTGCACTAAATATTGTAGTTGATGAATATGTATTTATTCCATGCCTACTAAATAGTTTCCATGTAATAAAAAAGGCTCTAAGTATGGTCATTTTACTGGATAATAAAATAAAATGTAGATACTGATTTGAACATGTGAAGTCAATTACAGATTAAATGTTCATTTGGTCCATTAGTTTTTATCAATATCAAAATGGTTCAATATGAAGAACACCATTACAAATTGTATTAGCACAAGGTTTAATACTTTATAAATTTATTCCTTTTGAAGTGCTAGCAATGAGAAATAATCGCAAGAGGAAGAGAGGAAAGCATGAAAGCTTAAAAAATGTATGAATATATTTGACACACATTGAACAAAGAAGGTGCTATATTGGCATTTTTATTGGTTGTCGTGGCACTATTCAACACATACTCGCTCTTGATCAAGATGACATCCATGCTTTTGTTGCTAAAGGAGAGTGGTCACGGTGATATGGGGAAATATTTTTGGGATTCACATAAGTTTTTTTTTTTAAGAGAAAATGATTAAATATAGGTTATCACCTTCTACAAGGTCTTCTTTATGTCCAATTATTGAGTTGGATGACCTTTAGATAAAGCGTGGTGAAATTGAAGCAAAACTTGTAGACATTAAAGTAAATAATGAAGAGTTTCAACATTCTCACAGTGAGCTTCAAGAATTTAATCTTATACTACAAAAATTTGGTTGATTCTTCTCATTAGTTCAGATTGATGTGGTTTTTCATTAAGGAGAAATAGAAGAAAACTCATATGTTGGGGAATGATCTATGGATATCTATTTGTTATTAGAACAACAAATTTTGTCAAAATCTTCACTAGTACATTGGATAATGAAAACTTGTGCGCATATTTTGAGATAGAACACATGAAAAGGAGGTCAGTTAGGTAGATCAAAATAGTTCTCCACAAGTTTTCTCTACAGTGAAGGGTCTTGGATTGTGTATCGATGGAAATATGACCATGAAATTTATGCCATGGGTTGTTTTCAAAAATTCAAGGGTTTTTGTCCCCATTTTAGCTCATGTGCCTTTTTTATTGGTTGTTCCTCCATTTACAACCTTAGGATTGGCACGATTATCGTAAAAAAAGTCTCACTTTTCACACTTATGCCAATATTGTTATAATAATTTTTAGTAAAAAGGCTGGTTTTCACCATCTTAGAGTTTTTTCTATATAGGATGGAAAAGCATTTACAAAATCTGAAAATACATACCTTATGGAGATGCGAATCCAATTTGAGGAAGTGATGCCTATGCCAGTGAGGAAGAATCTATATAAATCTCTTGTATTTGAATAATATGAGATAATTTCTTTGTCTATGTGCACTTAGATAATATGAAATTTGGAGCTAAAGCGAGCTGTTTTAGCAAGAAATTTATAGCCTGGAGTATTTTACAACCGTTATTCTTGTAGACTAGAGATGAGTTATAGTTAAAGAGATATTAAAAGTACCAGATTTTGGAATTGTTGGATGCATGGTGACCTAAGAGGATAATGGAGTGAAAGATCCTCTCGATCTCATAAATCTCATACTAGATGAGTGTATTTATGTTAAACTCAACTCTAATAGAGAGCTTTGTGGGAAATTACATGATTATGGTCAACACCTAAACATGATTCTTGGTTATGCTGAATAATTCATCACCATGGTGGATATCAATGTTCAAACTTATGAGGAGATTGTGAATAATTAGAAGCGCATTTTCCCATATTTATTTTTCAGGCTTATGGACTTATAGTAGTCTCTCCAATTTTAAAAAACTAGTATCTTGTAAGTAATACAATTTGAAATTTCAGGGTTGTTTGGATGAGGTTGAGTTTTTGTTCCAATCATTCAAAATGTTTGTTGTTAGGTCCCTATAATACTAACGACATCCCCTTATTTTTATTGTTAGTGTATATACCTTATTGTTATTGTTGTGCCCATGTAGTCAGGGAAAATTTTAGGGGCTAATATTCGCAGGTGGGCTAATTTTCTATAATTTTTCCAAAAAACAGTGTTGGAAATACTGAGAGGGGAGTGAATCAATATTCCTTTCAATTAGTATTATTATTACTCTTTCATAGCACTACTTATTCTTCAATTATTATTAGTGTTTGTACAATGATAGTAGTAAAAAAAAGGAACACAAATGCACATAGTTTTTAAGGTGGAAACTCCCTCTGGGACAAAAAACACATGAATGCTTTTCTAATAATTCTTTAATATTCAACTCCAATTGAAAATAAAGTTCCAAATTCTTAGAATCTAGAAAGGAATTATTCTCCAGCTCCCACTGGATGGACGCTCCAACGCCCGAGATTCTTTAGTAGTCAACTGAATAGATGCCCCAACACCCAATGAGCTACAACTCACCCGAGCACCACCCTACCACCCTGAATTTTTCACAGGCTCGAACCTGTTGATGACTTCATGCACTAGTCTAGCACATCCCTACCACCCTATAGAAGAATAAAATAATAATGGACTCATGTACCAAGTAAAATGGTCCACTCTACAATGATATAGAATGATGTATAAGAAGAGGGGACACTAGACCATGACCCCAACTATGACACAAATACTTAATGATGATCCTAGACTTCACGAAACTGCCTCTTCAATTCTTGGCAGATAGACACTTGTACAGATTTTACAATGATTCTTTTACAATGACTTAATATAATTATACCTTTACAACGATTGTATGTAGTGATGCCCACATGGAGACTTCATGTGGTGAAATTCTTGCTGTTGTTCTACACCTTGATTGTTGCTCTTGTCATGCTACCCTTTCTCACTCTTCAAAAAATTAGATCATGCATTAATTCTTATCTTGATGAATATATAATACCCGCAAAAAGTCTTCAAGGAAATACCTATGACATGATAATAGCAGAACTTACCTGATCCTGCAGAGCATATGTCAGTGCTAAACAAAACAAAAAAAAATAGAATACAAAGAACCTAATGCAATTAATATATGAACATGCAATGTATGTTGAACCTGTTATGTTCCCGTGATTTGGCTGATTGGCAAGTCAAATGACAGTGTAACATCAAAGCAAGCTTTGGAGCCCAAGGACCTAGCCTTCCTGGACTCAGAGAGGGCTCTCTCAATATGTGTAAGGGATATCTGTGTGTTTGCTTATTGTGTTATGATTTTAGGCTAGTTATAAAGTATGTTTTTGGTTTTGGTTTTTTTAAGTTGTGAGGGATGAAACTGATCAAAGATATAAGATAGGTAAAAATATGTCAGATCAACTGGGCTATGGGATCAAAAAGGTCAAGAAAGTTATCAGACGGTGATACAAGGCTGTTGAAGGGCCGATTTGATTCAAGGTAGAAAGGATCTTTGGGAAAAATGGAGTAAATGGACATCAATTTTGTGAACAACGAAGAGTTTCAAGCATAACTAGTTCAATAGATAACATAAACATGGTAGGGAAAACCATTAATCATGAAAAATGTAACTATAAGCTAATCAATACATAGAAATAAACATTCAAGCCATGTATAGAAGTATAAGACCCTCTAACTTTGGGAAATGGCTATCAGACTTTGGAGAAGACACTTAAGATGGAAAAACAACTTAAATTACTATGCCAGAATGCCTAAACACATTACTTCAAGTTATTGGGCACTTTGAACAACAATATTTTCATAGTTTTAGGCAAAGGGCTAGATCGAAACTAGGCCTCCTTGGTTCAACAAAATGATAATCTAATCATTCAAAGAGAAATTTCATGGATGGAACTATAGCTAGCCATAGGTAAGCAGGGTGTACCGTAAGTCATACTTAGCATGTATAAAACCATGGACGAAACAAGCAACAATATCCTAAGTATTAAAGAGCAGTCAAGAATTCTTTAATGTTACTTAGGAAGAAGAAAACAAAGAAGCTATGAAGAAACAAGAAATTTGAGGTGCCTCCATGGGAATATCTCAAATTTGTCTCTATTGATCTATAGAAAGCAAGAAACATGTATTCATGAATGAAAACTAGAAGACAACAACAAAGCAGGAGACACTATACCATTCTACCAAGTCATGGAATCCAACAACAATCCTTCTTCATTCATCCAAGAGCATCCAAGAGGCAATCCAAAAGCATAAGACAAGTATTTCTTCCAAAGCTTATATGACCATATATTGCTTCTCTTCTCAAGTTCAGCCTTGTTTTACAATGAAAGCCTTTGGAATATATAGGCTTAAGTGAGGAAAACCTCATGGTTCAACTTGCCATCCTATTGGCCTAATCAAAATATCTAAACTTGTCCTTCAAGCTTTGCAAAGCCCAAGGCACAAAATATCTCATAAAATATCTAGAAAATGCTAAAAAAGGAAAAATAATTGACTTTGCATTATTTTCCATGTGCAAAAATAGCTAAACGCACATTTGGAAAAAGCAATTTTTGAAGGTTCAAAAATTACAAAAATATTCAAAATTTACATCAGCAAAAGGTCCCCTGACTTGCCAGTAACATTTGGCAGCCTTCCTGATGTTGAAACGAGGCTCATGATAGCTCGTTGGAAAGCTCTAGGTGTCTAATTTCCATAAAAACTGAATTTTTTCCAATCTGATACATGGAGGTCCTCCAAAACTACACCTATGTTTAAAAAACTAGAAAATTACAGTCTACTGATAAACCGGGCAGAGTGGCAAAAAGAGAGCCCTTTTTGCCATTTCGGGGAAGCAAATGATCTCCAAATGTCCTGAAAATTGTTGAGGGTATGATCCTGAAATTATGGCATCTAATGATACCATTCTCCTCTTTTGATGAATCCCCAAAATGAAATGGCGAATTTCATGAGTTTTGACAAAAAACTCAAAAATGCCAAAAAAACAAAACATGTCAAAATGCGCCCAAAATCGGTGAGTATGACCCTCAACGGTCCCTATCAGCATGCTCTGAAACAGAAGCCAAAATTTCAAGTCCTGATGTGTCCTTTCTCCCTTTGCATGCCGAGCACTTCCCTATAGGCTTCCTTGAGCCTTTCTTGGTTTTCTCTCTTGTTGTCTTGGCATTCTTAGCTTTGGTGAAGAAGTCATGGACCCTTGCCTAGGAGAGGCAGCTTAGCAAATGCTTTGGAGAATGCCCTTCATGATCTTTATGCTGTTGTTCTGTCTCATAAGGCTGCCCCTTTTCCTATCCTTGTCCATCATTGTTATGCATGCTCCTGTTGTCTTGCCTGGGAGGCATCTTGTTCTAGATGCGTGCTTGAAACACCAAACTGCCTCAAAGTCTTTGAAATGTGTTTTTAAATCAAAAATTTGTCTCAGCCTGCTAACTTAATGTAAGCAACAATGGTCTCGAATGTAGTGTGAAAAATCCCTTTAACACACCGCTCTCTGCCCTTTCCAAAACAGTGCTTTCTACTTGGTATGCAACTCAACAAGTAAAATTCAAGAACAAAATCACAGTTAATAAAGATACACAGTCAAAGTGATGTTTTCTGTGTTTTGTGACAAGGTCACCTTGCCTTTTGGAGTTTTGAGGACAATAATATAACCTTGTATTTTAGACAAAGGTAAAACCACAATCTTCTTAATTTCAAAACCCTGCTCCCTTCTTTGTAAGCCACTTCACCAGTGGATTCAACAACATGAAGACAGTCAATCACAAAGTGTATCTACACAGTCAAAGGTTACTGTGTGTATAAGATAAATTGGCAGAGCTTGTAAAGTTCGGTGTGAGCTCAAAAATATGCAGGAGTTTAAACAGTCAAGACTTTTTAAACCAAAACAATGCTCCCTTTTGGTATGTCTTCCAACCAGTATGTTCAACACTATTTCACAGTCAAACAAGGTGTATATACAGTCAAAGGTGACTGTTTAAAATATAGGGCAACTGAGCTTATTGTGTTTTTATGGTGTGGTAACAAAGGCTTGTAGCATTTGACCAGTAAACTCCCTTTCAAATAAAACATTGTTTTCTTTATACCCCAATGTTCTTCATACTAGTTTTTCCCTACCTCTGAATGCAAATGATGACTTTTACTTATTGGATATGCTTTATGGAATGGAAAATTCAAACATTGTTTTATCCCTTTGAGAAATAGAGGAAACTCTTTTGAAAGATTAAAAATGCTCATATGATGGCTGTGTTGAAAACTGACCTACTGCTTTCACCCTTAAAATACCTTATCTCTCCTTTCTTTTATCACAGTTGTTTTTTTGGGGGCAGTTTCATGGTTTTCTTTTTACCAACAACACTCCCAAGCTTTTAATGCTTCATCTCTAGCCACCAGAACTACAGCAAAACTTGTTTCTTCAAATAACAAACTCAAACTTGTGGTTTCCTACTGCGATTTTTAACCCTATCACTCTGTCTTGGCAGTCTTGAAAAAGCAAATAGGCGTATAGAAATACCTTTGAAATTGATGACAATGCTTCTTGAGGAATTGAAGAAGCTTTTGAAATTTGTTTGATGTGTATTGGGCGCTTAAAATGTGTGTGGCGCATTCAACCAGGAGAACGCCGCGCAACACCAACTGCCGGTCATATGTCGGGCCCTTGTGACCAGAGGACATAGGCGCACCGCGCAATTGTACAGGCGCGCCACGCGCCTGTGTATTTCTTTACAAAAATTGCGCCTGAACGTGCTGCACAATGCTACAGGCGCGCCGCACGGTTTCCAGGCCAAAAATCTCTGCTTTTTCTACTCAAGAATTTTTCTCCTGTCTTGTGAACAGCAAAAGGAAGGTTTTTCTCGCGTTTTGGAGTTGGAAAAATGGATTAGCAATAGTCCTCAACCCTTTTTGAAAATGAAAAACCAAAGTCCCTTCCACTTTGACTTGTGGGGATTTTGAAGGCTTCCTTCTTAAAACAATACCTTTGTTTATTTGAAATCACAACCACTGGGAACCTTGAATGGGCTATAAGGGTTTCATACCTTTACATGACTTTGGCAGAAAGACCATGCATGCTTTAAAACAGCTTTAATAGGTATTAACCTCTTCACTTCATGAAAACATTTAAAAGGTCAAACTTTGTTCATTGTGCCTATACTTTTGAACAATGATTTCTTCTGCTTGCTTGGAAGGAGAATGACTCAAAGTCACCTTGTGCAGGTAGCTGCATGTTTCCAACTGATGCTCCCTTCTGACTGTTGATAAAATTTGTTGGGCATTTTAAGTGCAAACCCTTTAGTTTCTTCTGTGAAGGGGGTCAACACAAAACCTGAATTTTTATTTATTTCACCTCTTTTTGAAAAAGTAGCTTATTTAGAGCCTTTGCCATATACCATGATCTCTTTTTACTATTTGACTGTCTGCTTTCACAATCTTTTTCCAATGATGATGAAACTTTCAGTTTATAGGTATCGCCTTGTGATTCAAAGGTAATGAAACTCCTGCAGACTATTTTTAGAGTCTGCTGCTTTGGCCTTATTCAAAACGTACAGCAGAGTGCCTTGACTTGTTTTCACAGGGAAATTGCCTTCCTTTGTGACAGTGGCATGCGAAATTTGCTTTCAATAAGTTCCAGAACCTGAAAACTATTGCCAAGGTCTTTCTTGTACCATATGAACTACTGTGTCAAGTTGCAATACCTTTCTTGGGAAGAGCTAAACTCAAATTTTCCTTTGTCAACTATGATAAGCATATTTGAAATACACCCTTTTATGAGTAGAGAGATCAACACCTTTTAAAACATAATCATCATTCATGTCCTTTGTCTTGTGAAATGACTCACCTCATCAACCACTCTTCAAATTCTATTTTGTTGGAGCTGCATACTGTCTTTTGACAGAAACCTTGTTGACAGATAAGCTTGACCCATTGGATTGCAGTGGTACCCCTGCTTTCCTTTTGGTCTCTTTACAGTACTTCTCTCTTTCAACTATCCCTTATTATGTTTATACTTTGTCTATCAGTCAGTGAGAAAACCTATAAATAATCACTGCCCTGGCCCACTGATAATGAATGAAGGAGGGCTCTTCACTTGGCAAAATATATGATGTTTTGTCAACCTTCTGTCCCACCCATATGAAGGCTGCCTGATGAACATATTGACAAGGGTTTCTTTCACACATGATGGCAGGAAAAAAAATTGTGAAGAACACTACTTCTCTTACCTCTTCTTTCAATCATTACTTTTCTTTTAGAAAAAACCCTAGTCACTGTCTTATTGTTCAAAAACAAATCTGTCCTACAGTCAGTTGCAAATCTTAAAACCAACCTTTGGCCATCGCCCTCTGCTTATAGATGAAGGAGGCACTTTAACCCTCTGCTTATAGATGAAGGAGGTTATTAGCCATGTGATGTTAACAAGACTCTTGACAATGTTGTTTTTTTCTTCTACTTGTCCTTTCGAGGCTTTGAATGAGGTTGAAAGAGCTTGATGAGAAACTCTTTGCCCTATAGATGTATCTCGAGTTCGGGATCACATTGAGAAGCGGTAGTCTTCTCATGTGGCGCCAAAATTGTCTTCCGAGATGCTAGTATGTTTCCCTGTCCTTGAAAGATCCACCAAACACTTTGTAAAACACCTAAAAATCAGCTTGATATTATGGTCTATGTATTGCGAGACTTAAGGGTGCATTAGTGGTGCAACTTAGGGGTCGTGACCAACTTTATTAGCGAGTGGGAGGTCTCGTTATGGGTCGGTCTATAGCAGATGGAGGTTTTTGGCTCTTGGATAGTTTGCCAAGGGCGAAATGTCTTAAAGCGCCACTTCCTAACTTAGGGAAGACTTATTTGAGATAGATTTGGATTGTCTCTTTAGAGCCGATGGGCGTGACTAGTATGGTAGAGGCAAATAGGATTTGATAATGAGGTTTCATCTCGTCATGGGCGGACTGAAAAGTAGGAGGGCGAAAAAACATTTTATGGGTGTTTTTCCCAGGATGGAAAATATGACAAATTTTTGGATCGTTTGCTAGAAAACTTGGTGTGAGAACTAGTCATCACTAACAAGTGAAAAATACCGATGACTAACGTTGGCTCCATTTGGGGAGGGCACGCTCCTTTTCGAGGAGGTGTCCGAATTTCAAATCTCTCGGCTTATGAAGACCAGGTGCCTTACCCATTGGCACAAAATTTCATTCTTCTTTGATACTATTTCTGAAAAGTGACAACGTGATTAGCATCAATGATATTTCTACCTACCCCACTATCTTTCCTAAAAAAAAATCTTCTTTTTGGCGCATTTGAACTAGCGGCCCTTTTTACAATGCATATTTTTTTCTTTTTTTGCAAAATGAACCTATCTAATTCTACACTTATATCTCATAGGGAGTTTAGATTAAACTCGGTGAACTCCTTCATTACTCTGCCTACGCTAGATCAACTTTCAAGATTCTTTGTTTGACGAGGATTTTGTTCTCTAATCTAAAACACGAAATTTAAAAGATGATCAAATCGAGATTAGACAGATCGATTTTTCATGTATTTGCGGCATAAAAGACAAGTTGCACACAAATATTATTCGCATGAAATGGAAATTATGAAAAACGGGGCTAAGATGCATAATTTATTTTTCATCCCCGCTTCCCTCTTTGGGTACTGTTTTGGGCATGTGGAACCGGTATCTTTTCCTAATCTACTCTCTTTGATAAGTCAATCTTACACAATGTTGACCATATTTTTCACTCACTAACTTATCGGCAATTAAATTTAAACATGTTCGAGCTATGATTAGGCTAGATAGATGAACAAGACACTTGAGTACTAGTAGCAAAATTTAGACTTGCGCGCTTTCCGGGAAGGACTATTTTTTTGGGAACATGGGGCCTTTTCCTATTTTTCAACCGCCTCTCTTTTCTATCTTTTACTTGTTTTCTGAATTTTATGTTTATCTATTTTTTCAAACAGATGGTATATACAATGAATGAAAGTGTTTCAAACTTGAAACTAGAGTTCTTGAAAGAAATAATGCTTTAATGTCCTCGCCATTTACGGGACCTCCAAAATCTTTAGTCCCATCGGGTTCTTGTAGGAAAAAAGGCATTGTTTCCGCTGATTGAAGTCGATGATGTAAGGCCCTTTCCATAAATTTTCAAACTTACCATGTTTACCTTTGTCTTCTCTTCTAGAATCCCATTTTAACACTTTGTCCCCAATTTGAAAATCATTTTCCTTAGTTCTCTGTCGAAAAATCTATTTTATTTTGTCTTGCGCTAATGAGCCCTTTGGTAAACTTCTTCTTCAGTTTGTCTTTGTAAATGGATAGTCCGATTTACCCTCCTTTGCATGTCATTTTCTTCTATTTGAATTTATTGCAATAGTTTTCATTCACCGGGAACCCCTAAAGATGTTGGGAAAATGGCATCTATGCCATAAACTAGTTGGTAAGGAGACATACCTATGGATTTTTTTGGTGGTTAGTCTATCGGCCCATAGTGCGTGTACTAGTTTTCCGTGCCATGCTTTTTTATTTTGTTCAAGAAGTTTTTTTGATGATGTTGACTAGAGCTTTTTGTTAGAAGACTCGGGCTAAACCATTACCTTGACGGTAATAAGCCGTGGAATGTCCTAACGAAATGTGATATTTGTAACGAGAAGTCAACCATTATTTTGGAGGAGAAGGCAACGACGTTGTCACGTAATGATCTTCTGCAGGACGGCCCAAATTCTGGATAGGATATTGGTTTCTAGGAACTTGATGATGACTAAATCGGTGGAATTCACGGAGGGTATGGCTTCTATCCATTTGGTGAAGTAGTTAGTGGCCGTGAGGATCCATTTATGTTGAGCGGATGAGGAGGGGTGAATTTCCCGATGAAATTTAGACCCCATTGTTGGAGAGGGTCCTTCCACTATGATGGGATGTAAGGGCAAAGGTAAAAGCTTTTTACTGCCATCAAAAATTTGACACTTATGACATGTCATAACTAGTTTGTGAGTGTCGAGAGAATAAGGTAGGCCAATAATAACCGGCTCTAAGGATTTTGTTTGCTTGTGGTTTTCTAGTAAAGATGGCCCCCCACATTCCCCTTCGTGCATTTCACGCATAATTTTCTGCATCGGACTCAAGCAAACATTTAAGCAACATACCAATGGGATTTTTTCCAATATGGAAGACCATCTATAATGCAAAACTTTAAATATTTTTGTTTAAGAAATCTTGCTTTTGTTTTTGATAAAGTCGGAGGAGCATTTAGATAAGACAATACATAAAGAATATCTCGCATACCAAGGTGAATCCGAAACATTTGATCAATAGGAGGGAGTGTGCATTCTTCATGTTCTTCTAAGGCATCAACAAAATTTATATCTAAAGCTTGGAGGTTGGTTTCAGCCATTAGCCTTACGAGTCCTTGTCCTTTAACTAGTTTGGTAGGTCGGATTTCTAAGTCATATTCTAAGATGATAGCGATCCATTTTCCCTCTTTTACCATCGGGATCTTGATTCGAGAATGTCCTTGACGATAGTATTAGGGACAAAAGCTATGACATGAGAATGCAAGATGTAAACTCGGAAATCTTTCGGTGCTTTTACTAATGTGAATGCTTGTTTTTCCATGATGTTATATTTCAAGGGAGCATCTCTCGAGGATTTGCTAAAAAAGGCAATGGGTTGCTATTGTTGCCCTATCTGCATTTTTTTGTAACAATACAACATGACTATTGTGTGTTCCGAGGAAAAATGAAAAAATGTAAAAATCTTTGGTGAAATCGGGACTTATCAATACCGGGTGTTTCGATTAAGGCCCTTTTAATTAGTTCAAAATATTTTTTGGCTTCTATAGTCCATTTAACCCCAACCTCTTTTTTTCAACATATTTGTGATATCTTTCGGGAGCTCGGTAAAGGTTTGGGATGAATCTTCTCAAGAAATTTATCTTTCGATAAAGGATTGCAACTCCTTTATGTTTTCGGGGTGACTTGTTTGCAATATGCCTTCGATTCTGCAGGGGGTGTATTTTTATTCCTTCTTCTGAAATAATGTGACCTAGGAGTTTTCCTTCTTCTAGACCTAAAAGTGTTTTCTTGGGGTTTAGGGATAAACTATATTTTCTGCATTTGTTGAAAACCTTTCTTAAGTGTACTAGGTGTTCTTCATCTAATTTAGAATATCTACAGTTATATCGTCAAGATATATGACTATGAAAACACCTATGTCTTCTGAGAAGGCTATGTCCATGGCTCTTTGAAATGTGGCGCCAACATTCATCAATCCAAAAGGAATTTTAACGTACATAAAAGTGCCCCAAGGTGTGGTGAGAAAGTCTGTTTTATGTTGATCGATTGGGGTAAACCAGACACTTGGTTATAACTAGAAAAACCATCAAGCAATGAGATTATTTTAGCACCTACTACCTTCTAAAGTATGTGGTCCATTTTTGGCGAGAGGATAGTTGTCTCTCGGACAAGCCCTATTTAGGTTTCGAAAATTTATACGATACGATCTCTCCGGTCTTTTTTCCTAGCGATACTAGATTTGAGACCCACTCGGAGTATCGGAGAGATACTATTATCCCAGCATCATACATCTTTTTTATTTCATTTTCAACCAAAGGTAGTAATGCTCCGGGTTTATCCTTCTTAAATTCTATTTGAAAGGCTTTTGGTTTTCTTTGAGGGGGATTTTATGTTGGATGATGCTTGTGTCGTATGATTTCAAATCTTGGTATCCCCGTGCGAACACATCTTTAAATTCTTTAAACAACTCAATGTATTTATTTTTTTATGTGAGGTGGAAGGGTTTTGGATAGTTTGACCTTTCTAGGTTCCTCCGAGCTTCTATGTTATATTCTTTTACGTCGACCTCGGTGGAGGGTCAAATCGCGAAGTTGGGAAACGATTTTTGGCGGATGGTTATAATTCGGGAGAAATTTTTAATTTCTCGGCCGAGAAAAAAAGTAAACTAAATTTCTCGACTGAGAGTTTTTCAAAATTCTCGTCCGAGAGATTTTAAATATTTCGGACGAGAGTTTGGTCGGGTTTAACATGAGTTAAAATTCTCTCGGACGAGAGTTATACATTTTCTCATCCGAGAGTTGTGGTCACAAAACTCTCGGGAAAAAATTTTTCGGATGAGAGTTGGAAAAACTCTCGGACGAGAGTTTAAAAACTCTGGACGAGAGTTTGAGAAAACTCTGGGACAAGAAGTTGGAGAAACTCTCGGACGAGAGTTTAAAAACTCTCGTCCAAGAGTTTTTGAACTCCAATAGATTTTTTTAATAATTCATTGTTAAAACTTAAATAAATAAATTATATATATATATATATATAATAAATATATACCAATTTAAGATTTAAGATTTATTTTTTTATTTTTTATTTTTAATGTAATGTTTTGATCGGTTTTAAATCTCTTTTAATGTTCTTAAAATGAATTTACTATGAAAACATTTGATGATATTTGGACACAATATGCTTAAATTACAACCCAATACCAAAAAATATGGTTAATTTTTTAAGAGACAAGTTGAAATACTCACTTTATATTAAAAATGACATTCAAAATAGAAATCTCCACTTCGCCGAGTG
This sequence comes from Pinus albicaulis, assembly GCA_034641835.2. Taxonomy (NCBI): domain Eukaryota; kingdom Viridiplantae; phylum Streptophyta; class Pinopsida; order Pinales; family Pinaceae; genus Pinus; species Pinus albicaulis. The sequence goes on along the minus strand of CM076579.1, from coordinate 75,402,134 downwards.
AGAGTTGGATGGAGTTTACGTCTCTATCGGATTGTTTGAAGACCAAGGCAAAGTCATCCCACAGAGAACAAGCCGTGGGATAGGTGTTGAGGATGTGATTGAGAGTTTCTAGACCATTCTATGAGAGCATACATCGTGAAGGGCCTACGAAGGCTCGTTCTGCGCAGTTGTCCCATGTGAGTGCCTTGTTATGCATGACCGGCTAGGAGAATAGTGTGATTTTTGGCCATGTTCCTACGATTTCCAAAGGGCTTGCCATTTTTAATATGGTTTCGGATCCGAGGGCAGGCGTCAGATCCGATATGCTTCTTTGAGGTTGTACGTTCCTTTGGGATTTCTTCCCCATCTCAAGATGTCCTCTTTATTAGACTTTAGGATTCTTTTGTCCAAGTCTTGTAGAAGATGGTCTACATTCATTGGGCCTCGCTTGGGTATGCCATTGTTCTCTGGATAACCATTTTTGCCATGTGGTTTCCTCGCTCATAGGTTGCCGCGTAGTGCTACTACCGTGACCTTGAATTCCTCTGCGTAGCTCTTTTTAAGAGTGTTCCGGTGCGGGTGTGCCAAGGGTGGGAGCTGCTACCAGAGCATCTTCCCGAAATAGGGCGCGTCTGCCTTGGTGCACTTCCCGAAGCTATCTTCTTGAATAATATGTCGATTTTCCCATGCTTTATTCTAGAAGGGGGATCCTTGAGTGGTGCTTATAAGCTTGATGAGGTATTTTTCCCCGATTTTATTTGTATACTTCACTTTCCACAAGGTGCCCTAGAGGGAGTTAGGATTTTTCTACCCATCTCCACGAGATTTTTTTCTACTACGACCTTGCTTAATATCTTGGGGTCTCTTAGGCTCACAACCTCCCTCCATTTTTTGGTTTGCAGAATTTTTTCCACTTGAGGAGGGCCCATTTGGATTCCTTAGAGGCTTCATTCTAGATAAAGGAGCGTTGGATGCTTCGGATGGATTTATAAACTACCTTAGGGGCCGCAAGTGATGAAAACATATATCTCTGGCATGGTTTGAAGGACGGACTTGACCAATATCGGTCTCCTAGCCATGTTTAAGGCTCGATGGGTTCAGTCGCTGTAACCTGGCTCTCATTTTGTTGATGAGGGCTTCCCCGGTTGGCCGATTTGTAGGCATATTCCGAGAGTGTTATACCAAGGTATTTGGTTGGAAGGGAGTTCTTTTGAATATTCGGAATGCTAGTTGAGATTTCTCTACACGGGAATGGATTTGTTGAAGAAAAATAGTTTGGATTTTGTAGAGATTGATTTCCATACACGAGGCCTCCAAGAAAGTCTTTAGCACTTTTCGTCGATGGTTAGAGCTTCTGCTGCCGTGGGGGTGCCCATGAGCATTGTATCATCTACGAATTGTTGATGTATTCTTGTGGGTCCTTCGTGTACTGGTTTGATTCCTTTGATTTGATTAACTATTTTTTCCTTCGGCTAAGGATCTTCCTAGCCCTTACTGCCCATAATGACAAAGAGAAATCGGGAGACGGGGATCTCCTTGCCTTATACCTACCCGGGACGGAATGAAGGATTGAAGGGGTCCTCCATTCAGCGACATTGAAAAAGAAATCACACGAGACCAGTTCCATTATCCAATTTTTCCATTGCTGACTAAATCCAAAAAGCACTGGAGGATTTCTCTCATATAGGGCAGTGATTTTATCAAAGGCCTTTGAAAGGTCAAGCTAGATAAGCATACACAGGTCCTTTTTGTTTTGCGAGAATGCAACACTTCCCGAGTGAGGATTATGTTGTCGGTGATATGCCTACCTTCAACGTAGCCGGTTTGTTCATGAGAAATGATTGAGGGGGAGGACATATTTAAGTCTCTGCTAGCCATCGGTTTGGAAAGGATTTTGTAAAGGAAATTACAAAGGGCTATGGGACGAAACTTGTCGGGGGAGTCAACTTTGGTCTAATTTGGGAATTAAGGTGAGGAATGTGGCATTGATGGCGAGGCAACACTTTCTTGGTTTCCGTGAAAGTTCCTTACTAGGTTGAGAAGGTCAGCCTTTAATAATGGGCCAGCAAGCTTTAAAGAATTCGATTGTAAAGTTGTGCTGAGTCTGGGAGCCTTGTTCGAGGCCATGTTGAAGATTGTTTCTTCAATCTCACGCTTAGTGAATTCTCTTAGAAGGAGGGAGTTTTTCTCCTCACGTAACTAATTTTGGAATGGTAGCGATAATTTCATTGATGGCTTGGGTTCTATCTTGAATGGGATCGCTAAGAAGAGAAGTGAAAAAAAGAGTTGAGTTCGGATCCTATATGCTCCCTTGTATAAACTTGATCGCCATCGACTTTTTTTGAGGGAGAGGATGCGATTATGTGCTCTATACTTGGATGGTTGACTTATGGAAGAAACTAGTGTTGCGTTCTCCCTATTTTAACCATTGCACCCTCGACTTCTCGCCTCCACAACAACTCTTCTTGTTTTAACCGTTCTTCCCATTGCCTTTGCAGATTTTATTCTTGAGCTATTCTTTCATCATTGGGCCCTTCTTTGATCAAATATTCTTTGAGTTTCGCCATTTTTTTCCTTGAGTTATTTTTTGGCTTGAAATATGTCACCAAAGGTGTTTTTGTTCCAGCATTTGAGGTTGATTTTTATTGTTTGGAGCTTATCAACTGGAATATGTACATGATATTGTCACTCCTTATGGTGGCTTGAGTCCACCCGCGTTGTATGTTTTGCATGGATGATGGGTGCTCAGTCCGGAAAGGGATTCAAATCTGAGATTGTCTGTTGTGGGGGCTTATCCAAATTGGTGAAGTGAATCTACATCGCCGGTGATCGAATCCTCTGATAGGAAGAATCTTCGGCCTCCATGTTGATATTTTGCAGCAAAATGGATTCCAACATGAGGAACCTATCGAGCCTTGATGCTATCACACTGTTTCCTCCTTGCTTATTATTCCAAGTTGCGGACCATTGACACATATTTATGATGGAGTACAAAATTTATTTTGGGAAGACACATTTAAATTTAAACTCTTTGACTTTTACAAACTTAAAAAAAATTTAGCTAATAAAAGTTAAAAATCATAGAACTATCAATAATAGCCATAAAATAGTAAAGTTACCTTATATGACAAATGGTCTTGATAGCTTCTTCCCAATACTTTGTAAAACCTAATGAAATTTAATTTACTAATAAATTTACACACTCTTTTCTCACAATATTATAAAGAAAATCTTATAAGAGTATTATAGAGAAAATCAAAGCTTGCAAAAATATCACCGAGTATTATAAAGAAAATCTGAAACACTAAAAACTTATGAGTATTTCCAAATTCAAATAGGAAACTAGAAAGATTGAATCGATTTAAAAGCTTGGAGAATTGTGCAACTTTTGTATCTCTACATAATTCTATTGCCCAATCTCAACTTAAAAATAACAATTTATCCAAGGCAATAGAAGCTCGGAGAAAACTCCAACTTATTAAATGAAAATTTCAAAGATAAAAAGCCACAAATCTCACCATTTTATTTATCATTTCAAACATCATTTTCTGTCTCACTATACTAGCTATTTCAAATATATGTAGTCTTATTTCCCTAGAAATCACCACTTCTCATTATTTGCATACCCGAAACACGCTACAAAGATGAAATTGCCATCCATATTTTTCATCATCCCAATGTCTATCCTTTGATTAATAGAAAACAAAGTTGCATAAGAAACATCAAATCTAGAGACATGATTTTCATACACTTTCAATATAAAACAAATGCATTTATGTGAAACCACAAACCAAGTGCATTTATGCACAAAACATATTATGAAAAACCACCTCTAAAACCAACAATACTATTATGCCATTAATTTACATTTGAAAGTAATATCGGTATATGTTGGTCCCGAATATCATAACCTTCACACACACACAACCATCTGCACGACAAATTAGATCACGCACAACTACTTCCACACTTCATAACACCCTTATTTATTGACATTCAAAGACGATATTAATTAATGATTATGCATTTTTAAAATTCATTCGTAAATAACAAATTTAAGTACGCCGGGTCTTGGCGAAACAATGATGAGACGAAAGTCTTTTATAGCACTCATCATAGGTTCAATTCCCTTTCCCCCAATCGGGGTGATGTATGTGGACATGTTGATGAAGATAGAGTAAAAAAAGAAAGTGAAAAAAAAGTAAATAAATGAAATGTATTACCAAACTTACCAAAAAAAAATTAAAATTAAAATGGATTTGTATATTTATTCGAACATACACAACTACCTTTGCACAACTTCATCCACACAACTCCTTTTGCAGTCAAGAATTCCCATTCCCTTTGATTAGTTATTGACATTCAAACCTATACACACGATAACTCTAAGCGACTAGCTTTGTAGAACAACCTTCATAAAACTACTTCCATAATTGCAAACAAAGTTCCTAACTAATAATTAAAAATACAAAGCCTTCCTCACATTCATTTTATCGATACAACTTTTTTTCTTCACACACATTGAAAACACAATTAATTTAGCACCTCTTTCCAATGCAAAAGAGCTAGGTTCCCTTGCACATAATTTTTTCCACTACATAGTAAACATTTTTCACAACGACCCTAGCACTCATTACGTAAAAGGACCCCAAATTTCCCACACATACAATCTACTCGCACAGAGGAAACATAATATTACTAATTTGACATTTTTTTTAAATCTAGTTTCGGTTCACAATTCTCCACTTTTTCACAAGACATTGACTATTTGTAGTACTTGTGTGAAAAAAATAAATTACGAACAATGCTACGAATAAAAAAATAAATAAGGATAACAAATCTAACTTTTTACGAGAGAATAAGAGGAAATATTTGCAAAATTGAAATACCATCTTCTACCTCTACTACGCACTCTGCTCCCACTTCAATATCATTAATATATGTCCCCACTGAGAAAAATAAATTTTGTTGATGCAATATTATACATTTTCTATCATATTAGTAAGGTCATTTATGCGACCAAAAATTACCCATTTTTTTAATTTAGGAAAAACATGAGAGATAAAGCCCATTTTGAATGATTTTTTCTAATAAAATTTTTATTTTATTATTTTTCAAGCCTTAGGATATGAAAAAAAATCAAATATATTGAAAAATAGGGAAAGGAAAGAAATTGCATTATCTAATTGATTTGAAAACAATCATGAGTAATGTCACACTTAAAAAAATGACTAGTTTTTGAGTATTTGTCTCGACAACTTGGATTTTTAGTATGAATCTAGGAACTTGAGTCATTTTTATTAAGTATTTACTCCCCTATATGGTTACTCTTCCAATAATTATGGAGAGTTGAGTGGATTCCACCTAAATCACAAGCTTCTATCATTGGTCATTATTAAGTTTGATGCTTCCCAAGTCACTTTTTTTGTCATGCTTATGTTTAAGGGATTTCTAGCTTGTGTTGTCCCTTTCTCATATCTCCTTGACTTATCATGTTATCCTTTCTAGTTGTTAAATCACTTTTTAGTATCTACAATAACCTATATCTTTTACTCTAAAGCTCTACATTTTTTCTTACTAGTGAGTAAACTCTTATCTACTATAACAAATTGCTCTCGAAATTTTACCTAGAGAAGTACCCAAGGTCTATTTTCATCATTGATAGGTGATCTTACTCTCAGAATTGATATTTCCACACTAGTTGTTCACTAAGTGGCTTCCCAAAGTCTTCAAATTAAATACCTTTATTCACACTTCTTTGATTTTCATGCCATACCCTACATTCGATTTTTATAGGCCGAGAGTTTTCTAAAGCTCTCGGACGAGAAGTTTTATAGAGGCAAACTCTCGGAGTGCAAACTCCTCGTCCCAGAGAGTTTTTAAACTTTTCAGTCGAGAGTTTGTCGACGCGGTTAAATCTAAATTTAGGGGGGTTAAACTAGTTTTAAATTTCTCGGTCGAGAGTTTTAGAAATTTCTCATCCGAGACATTATCTTGGCTTAGAGTTTACGGTCAACGAAAAAACTTAAACAATTCTGCAGTTTTAAAGAAACACGCAACTTTGGAGGAACAGAACATCTACAAAAACAAAATGTTTTATGTACGGACCAAGTACCATTAGATTCATCTCTAAATCTAGTTTTTGATGATGTAAGATTTATGGAGTTTCATTAAAAAATTCAATTTTTTATTTATTTTTTTACTAAAGTTTGTGTCACTATGGAATTTCATTGTTCGAAAAATTGCATCGAATGAAAATTCAATAACTTTCAAATGAGGACACCAAAAAAAATTCAAAAAAAATCATAGCACTTCCTCTCCCCTGTCTCACTTCAAAAGGGTACTCTCATTTTTCTTATTGACGATCACATTGAAAATAAAATCAAAGGATCATAAAATGTATGCGAAACATCACTTTCGTTTTTTTTGTCTTCGTCCATTTCAAAAAAATAATAAAAAAATAGTGATTTAATCCGAAAATTACCGAAAAAATAGTTTGTGCACTAGTACAATATATGCAGATTATGATGCTATGGTTTTTTTTCCAAAAAATGAATAACCTTCCCTAAAAAAAAGTAAAGGATCATAAAGTGACTATTTATGTTTGCACCGAAAATTTCAAGTATATGCGGTTAGTAAACAAGAAATTTTACCCCTTCTATATGTCAATATGTTTTTTTTTTTTAAAATATGGGTATGGAGGTAAGACAATTCTCTACAATTCTTGTTTTTATGTCAAAGCATAATTTGCAATAAAAATATGATTTTAGTGGAGTTGAAGTTGAAAAACATAGAAAATTACAATTTTCAACGTCAAAAAAGGGCAAAAAGTGTTTCCCAACTTCACATTTTCACCCTGGATTCCATTTTTGGCTTTTTGGCCACATCGTTAAAATCAAAAAATTCTTCTAGAGGTGCAAGCCCTCTGGGTATGGTGTCATTTTCACAATGTAAGACTTCGAGTTCTCTTGGATCAATGTCTTCTCCTATCTCAGTTCTAGATGAAGGATCTATCAGGTTCAGATCTGTCCAAGAAGGTAGGTTTAGCTCTTAGTCTTGATTTTGGCTATATTCTGTTTCTTCATTTTCTAAATCTTTCCTAGTTTCTTCAAATTCATTCCTAGATTGTAAAAATTCATTAATTTGAGCATCATCTTTGAATATTTGCCAATGATTGATATTATCTGGTACAGTAGGGCGATGTTTCACCTAAATGCTATATTGCTCATTTAGACATGGTTTTTGGCCATTGCTTGCAGCGAAGGCGAGTTCGTTTGCCAAACTATTTTGAATCCTAGGGATATAAGTGAGTTCATACTTCTCAAAGGTTTTGAGGATGTCTAAAGTTGCATTCCTGTATTCCCTTAGTCTTGGGTTTTTTGCTGAATATTCACCTTTGATTTGCCTGATTACAAGTTTTGAATCTCCCTGGGCTGATACTTTTTTGGCGCCTAAGTCCTTAAGTATGTGCAGACCAATGAGAAGGGACTCATATTCTGCAATGTTATTAGTACATTGGAATTCTAATCTGAAAGAATGACCTTCATTAGTATTGTGTATCTAGATACCGGCCCCTGAACCAGTTTTGCCACAAGAACCATCAAAGCTTATAATACAAAGAACTTCCTTTTCATACAAGATACTAAGCTGTTTTTCAGGTTTCTTGGCGCTTTGGTCATTGGTTTCCATTTTCATTAATGGGAACTATGTTTCTGATGGTTTGAAAACCTCTTCATTTTCTATTATCTGCTTGTCCACATCACTTTCATTATATAAGATAAAAGAATCTAAATTGGAACGAATGGAATAAATGGGAGTGTTGTTCGGCTTATCTCGGTTAATAACCATGTATTTCATGTGATTTTCTCAGTATAATCTCCTAGTCTGGTTGAAAACGGGGATGGTAGCGAATGACATATCCATTTGGAGATTACATTGTATTTTGGCAGCCCAGGCCCTTGATAGTAGCATTCCATACTTAGGAGGGATATCGACTACTACTACATCCATGACCAAGTTTTTTGCTGGTAGCTGTGTTAGAGAAAAATCTAGGTTCTTTATTAGACCTAAACATTTGACCTGACTTGAGTCAAAGGAATACAAGTTTTTGTAAGGTTGAGTTACTTCTAGTCCCAGGTTTTCCATGACCGCTCTAGGCATTAGGTTATGGGAGGTACCAGAATCTAACATGGCATTATGTAGTATCTTGTCCCGTATGTTCAAACTCACATAGAAAGGGGAAACATATCCCTCTTGGTATTGACCTTCTATCTTCGGGCCGAATAGGAGCTCGAGTTTGTCGTCAGTTAGATTAAAAGTATCCGCCTCGCTTCTTATGTCAAAAACTTTGAAGATTTGAGATCTATACCTATCTACAGTTATTAGTTCAGTAAGGGGTATGGTAATTTTTATCTTGGAAATTTCCCCTTCAAAATTAAAAGGAATTTGTGATCTGGACAGATTTGTTTCAACTTTCTCGGTCATGACTTTTTCTATGTTCTTAATTTGCTGACTTTGGTTTGGGATTTTGTTTGACACAGTCACCTCGGGGATTTTTGTAGAGGTACTAGGAGTGTCTGAGCCAAGGCTTGTTTCAATAGCTTTATCTTTGTTTTGGTCAATTTTCTGGGCCACAATTTTGTTGATATCCATAGCCTTTTTAAGGATGGTATCGGAGGTTTTAGTAATGTCAGAATTACCCTTCTTGGAATGGTCTTGGTTTTTTCTGCTTCTAAGGTTATACTGCCTGTGAGCTTCTATAATGGCATTGTTGTGTAACCAGCTTCAAAAAGAGAAGAAAAGAGATATTCACGCCTTAGAAATAAGCCACTTCGAGGGGGCAACCTCCAATACATTACATGAATGAACAATTCTTGGATGATACAATTCACAAAACCTCCTTTCTATATATAGGAGTCCATGGGGCCATAATGTAATCCTAGTGGGCCACGATGTAATCCTAGCCGACCTAACAATAATAATTTAAGGGCACAATAATAACAAAATGGGGGTTACAAGGGTACAATAATAACAATAAGGGGTTTACACTAACAATAATAAGGGGCTATACTAGTGATATGGGGACCTAACATGCCCCTCTCCTTCAAAAAAGTGTTGTCCTCAACACTTGAGTAGCTTCGGGTGCTTCTGTATAAAATTCTCATCCTCCCGTGTAGAATCTTCAGTGGGTAAGTTCTTCCACTTGATGAGATACTCTGAAATTGATCGATTCCGTAGTTGTCGAGTTCTTTTTTCCATGACTGCTTCAGGTTCCAATGTGATTTTCCCTTCCCCATCAAGTTCTGGCAATACTGTTTGAACTGGAAGATTTTCACCTATAACCTTCTTTAAGCATGAAACATGGAAAACTGGATGTACTCGCGAAGAAGCAGGAAGCTCCAATTTGTATGCCATAGTACCAATCTTTTGCAACACCTTGTAAGGAACATAGTACTTTGGCGATAATTTATTATCCTTCTTTGCTTGCTTGAGGGACATTTGTTTGTATGGTTGTAGCCGTAAAAATACCCAATCTCCTACATCAAAACTTCTCTCGCTGCGATGTTGATCTGCCTATTGTTTCATTCGATTTTGTGCCAAATTCAGGTTATCCTTTAAAAGTTGGAGAACTTCTTGCTGATGCTCGATGTGATCTTCCACTGCTTGAACCTTCGAATTTTCCCTTAAAGATGATGTGATGGATGGTGGATGATATCCATAAAGTGCCATAAATGGGGTCATTTTTGCTGCGGTATGGAAGGAAGTGTTATACCACCATTCAGCGAGAGGTAACCACTTGACCCATTGTGTTTGTTTATCGGATACAAAACAACGAAGATATCCTTCCAAACATTTATTTACTATCTCAGTTTGACCATCAGATTGAGGATGATAAGATGAGCTATGAGCTAATTGAGTACCCAAACAAGAAAATAACTCCGTCCAAAAATTTCCAGTAAAAATGGGATCTCTGTGCTCACAATAACCCTTGGGCTTCCATGTAGCTTTTGAATTCTGTCCATAAATGTAGTAGCAACTGTACTTGCTTTAAATGGATGAGATAATGCACAAAAGTGTGCATACTTGGTAAGTCTATCAACTACCACCATGATGACACTCTTTCCTTAGGACTTAGGTAAACCTGTGATAAAATCCATTGAAATCTCCTCCCAACGTTGACCTGGAATGGATAAAGGTTGTAGAAGTCCTGGGGTCTTAATTGTTTCCACTTTATTCTGCTGGCAAACCAAACATTCCCACTCTTTCCTTCGGACTTGGGTAAACCTGTGATAAAATCCATTGAAATCTCCTCCCAACGTTGACTTGGAATGGATAAAGGTTGTAGAAGTCTCGGGGTCTTAATTGTTTCCACTTTATTCTGCTGGCAAACCAAACATTCTGCCACAAACTTTTTAATATCAGATTTAAGGCCATCCCAAAAAAATTCTTTCTTCACCCTGTGGTAAGTTTTTAAAAATCCCGAGTGTCCTCCTAAAGGAGAAGTGTGCAATTCGAGAAGAATATTTTGTTTTAGTTGGGAATTCTTACAAAGATATAAGCGATCTTTGTACCATAAGGAATCATTTTTCCAACTAAATGTATCAGATGTACTAGGATCTTGTTGCAACTTTTGAATGAGTGTCCATACATCTTTTTTCTTCTTCCATTCATCTCTTGCTTCGGTTATCCAATCTGGTTGGATAATAGAAATGGCACAAAGAAATGCTTCCACCTCTTCATTCTTTCTTGAGAGTGCATCTGCAACAACATTAAGCTTTCCTTTTTTGTAGATTATTTCAAAGTCATAACCCAACATCTTTGTGACCCATTTTTGCTGCTCTTCTGACGATAGTATTTGTTCCAAAAAGTGTTTAATACTATCATGATCAGTTTTTACCTTGAAGTGTCTTCCCATTAGGTAAGTTTGCCATTTCTTTAGCGCATGTAGTATTGCTAACATTTCCTTCTCATAAATAGGTTTCTGTAAATACTTTCCTTTGATTGGACGACTTTCAAAAGCAATGGGTCTTCCTTCCTGCATTAAAACTGCACCAATTCCATTTCCTGAGGCATCACATTCCACAATAAAGGTTTTTGTGAAGTCTGGGGTAGCTAAGACCGGTGCTAGGCACATTGCCTCTTTAAGATGTTCAAAGGCCTTAGTTGCTTCAGGAGTCCATGAAAATGTATCTTTCTTCAATAATGTTGTTAGAGGTGCTGCTATTCTCCCATAATTCTTAACAAACTTGCGATAATAGCCTGTTAACCCGAGAAATCCTCGCAACTGCTTTATTGTCTTGGGGACTTTCCATTCCTTAATGGCTTTAATTTTGTTAGGGTCTACTTTAACACCTCGTGAGATATAATATGACCCAGATATTCCACCTCTTGTACTCCAAAGAAACATTTGGATGTTTTTGCATATAATTGTTTCTCCTGCAATAGTTTGAGCACCCTATCAACATGCTCAACATGATCCTTCCAAGACCTGCTGTAGATTAGTATATCATCAAAAAATACTAGCACAAATTTTCTAAGGAAGGGTTTGAAAATGGAATTCATCAACCCTTGAAATGTAGAAGGTGCATTGGTAAGGCCAAAAGGCATCACCAAAAAGTCATAATGACCCTCATGAGTTCGAAATGCTATTTTTGGAATATCTTCAGTCTTCATTCTAATTTGATGATTTCTGAACGAAGATCCAACTTGGTAAAATAAATTGCTCCATGTAATTCATCCAATAATTCATCAATCACAGGAATGGGAAATTTGTCTTTAATGGTGAGCTTATTGAGCTCCCTATAATCCGGACACATTCACCATGATCCATCCTTCTTGTGTACAAAAAATACAGGAGCAGAGAAAGAAATTTGACTAGGTTGAATTATACCCGCCTCTAACATTTCTGCAATCATACGTTCAATTTCGCTCTTTTGGAAGTAAGTATATCTGTAAGGCCTGATGTTTGGAGGAACACTTCCTGGAATCAAATGAATAGCATGATCATGATCACGAATAGCTGGGAGTCCTTTGGGAGTTTCAAACACCTTGGAATGATTGTCCAAGACTTGTTGGAGATCTGCAGAAATAGATGATTATGATGTCAAAACTTCTAGTGAGCATAAATGTGCAATTACACCTCGTTGTTCTTTCTTTAGAAGCTTTGTCATGACATTAGAGCTTATTATCCTTGCTAGCTTCCCTTCAATACCCCGTAGTTCAACTTCCTTTCCTTCTGAAAAAAATTTCAAGAAAAGTTCTTGAAAATTAAAAGCTACCGTCCCCAAAGATTGCAACCATTGTACTCCTAGTACAACATCGGCACCTCCCATAGGAATGGAAAGCATTGGACTAGTCAATACATATTCCCCCATGGTTAGCTTAATATTATGGCATTTTCTAGAGCAATTTATAGTTCCTCCATTTGCAACCATCACTTGACATTCCAGTGCTGGGTATAGGAAACAATTTAATTCATTGGCTACCTTACAATGAATAAAATTATGGGTGCTACCTGAATCAATCAACACTATTACCTTTTTATTCTTGATTTGTCCTTTTATCTTGAGAGTTTGAGGAGTGGTAATTCCTTCCAGTGCATTAAACGATATGGTCGGATTCATTTCTTCCTCTTCTAGGGTTGGTTCCTGGTGTGTATCCTCGTCCTGTTCATTTTCTTCTTCCTCTTCACAATCTATGTAAAACAATTTCTTCTTAGCACACTTATGACCTATAGTGTATTTGCTATCACAACTGTAGGAAAGCCCTTTTGCTCTTTTTTCTTCCAATTTTTGTGGTGTCAACCTTGTAGGTTGTGGAAATCTAGACGTAGCAACACTTCCTTCTTTATAGAATTGAGTGGTAGGCTTCCTTGTCGCTATTATTTTACATTCAAATTTTCTTGCCATCCTGAATGCCTTCTCCAATGAATCCAGTTCCAAAACATGAACTTCATGTTGGATGTTATCCTTTAAAGTGCCTATGAAGAGATCGATCCTTTGTTCCTCTGGAATGTCAGTTACCCTTATATTAAATTTTTGGAAGTCCTCAATGTGCTGCCCCACTAAACCCTATTGTTTGAGATTTATCAATTTGCTAAAGATGGTGTTGCTCTTTGTATCCTCATAATGTGATATCATTTCCTCCGTAAAAATTGACCAAGTGACAATTTTTTTATGGGAGCAAAGCCATCGATACCATACAAATGTATTTTGTTCTAAATGTAAAGTTGAAATGCGTACCTTTTGTGTGTTTTGCACATTATGTAGATCAAAATATTGCTCAGATTTCCATGTATGCTTTTAGATCATTCTTCATGTCATCCATCTTAGCTTCCATGCCGACTTCCATGCCATCCATCTTAGCTTCCAAACCATTCATCTTAGCTTCCACGCCTTTCTTCAAACCATCCATCTTAGTTTCCACGCCTTTCTTCAAAACTTCCATTTCATTTTTTGTTGTTCTTTGCGAGAGGGAAATTTGTTGCATTTGCTCTTGTAATTTTGATATGTCATGCTGCCATTCTTCATCTTCATGAGTCATAGTAGAGCCTTCTAAAGGCTTAATGGGTGTTGAATTCTTTTTAGGGGCCATTTCAGACTCCAATATTGATATATATTCTACAATAGGCCTTTGCAATCAATTCAACTTGATTCTTCAAACAAGACTTATGCAATTCGGAAAAAAAATACACACCTTTTACTTGATTTAAGGAGCTCGATATTGAAATTGAATTATCTCTGTAATTGAAAATCTTAGATATCTGAAATTCAGACCTGTAGTAGCCCTCTGAAGTTTCTTTCAAATTCCACAGGTCTGACCTGATTTGGATTCTCCAAGACAAAGTTGTCTCCAATCTCCCACAATGACCTAATTTTGGACTGGTTCAGTAGAGCGAACTTGTACGACTTGCCACGTGTTATTTTTTCATCCTTTGTCTCTGAAATTGATATTCACGAAACTAAAGTCTGTTTACTTGCAAAAAAAATTTACAGCACTCCAATCCGATGCCCAGAGAGAGAGTTATTGAACTTTTCCCACGATCACCTCTTTGAGATGAAATTCAGGAGCCTGAAAAAGCACTACCTTCCACAGATCATATCTCCAAAAATATTGCGAACCAAGTTCTGAAATTTTTTGACGAATTTCCTTAGGATTTCAGCTTCGCACCATATGAATTTCAGACTCTGACCCTTCGTACAAAAAAATTTATAGCGCAAATGCCACGATGACCTGTTTATGAGCCTGAAAAAATACCTAACTTCCACAGATGATATCTCCTCAAATATTGCGAACCAAGATCTGAAATTTTTAGAAAAACTTCCTCAAGATTTCAGCTTCGCACCCTAAAAATTTCAGCTTCTGAAGCTTCGTAGAAAAAAAGTTATAGCGAAAATGCCACGATGACCTGTTTGGAGCAGCGAAACCCTAGAATCCAAAGCTCTGATACCAAATGTTGTGTAACCATCTCCAAAAAGAGAAGAAAAGAGATATCAACGCCTTAGAAATGAGCCACTTCGAGGGGGCAACCTCCAATACATTACATAAATGAACAATTCTTGGATGATACAATTTACAAAACCTCCTTTCTCTATATAGGAGTCCATGGGGCCATAATGTAATCCTAGTGGGCCACAATGTAATCCTAGCCGACCTAACAATAATAATTTAAGGGCACAATAATAATAAAATGGGGGTTACAAGGGTACAATAATAACAATAAGGGGGTTACACTAACAATAATAAGGGACTATACTAGTGATATAGGGACCTAACAACATGGTATACGATCATTGTAAAGGTATCATTGTACTTAGTCATTGTAAATACATTATTGTAAAAATTGTACTAGTGTCTATCTGCCAAGGTTTGAAGAGGCAGTTTTGGGAGGTCTAGCATCATCATTATGTGGTTGTGTCAAAGTTTGGGTTATGGTCTAGTATATCTTCTTCTTCTGCATCATTCTATATCATTGTAAAGTGGACCATTTTCCCTGGTACGAGAGTCCATTCTTCTTTTATTCTTCTATAGGGTGGTAGGGTGGTGCTAGGGTGAGTTGTAGCTCATTGGGTTTTGGGGCATCCATTCAGTTGACTACTAAAGAATCTCGGGCGTTGGAGCGTCCATCTAGTGGGAGCTGGAGAAGAATGATTTTCTAGATTCTAGGAATTTGGAGCTTTATTTTCAATTGGAGTTGAATATTAAATAATTATTAGAAAAGAATCAGGTGTTTTTTGTCCCAGAGTGGGTTTTCACCTTAAACACTGTGTGCATTTGTGTTACTCTTGTTTTCTTTTATCATTGTACAAAAACTAATAATAATTGAAGATTAAATAATGCTCTAATTGAAAGAAATACTGATTCACCCCCCCCCCCCCTCCCCCCTCTTAGTATTTCCAACAAATCTAACTCTTCAATTTTGTTTCATTGACTCAAGCTTTCATACACATCTCTAAAGTCATTATCATATGCATATTTCTCAATGTAACTTTCATGCATAACCGAATTTTGCTTGAGTATAATATATGAATTTGCAATAGCCATAAAAAGAATATCAACTACCTTATTGTAGATTTCCTTTTTATACCTGATAACCAATGAAATTGTTTTAGAAAACCCTTTGATTTGAAGTTTCTTGATTTCTGCAACTTTGATTGTGACTGTAAGTACTGCAATAGTTGATGGTTAGTATGGATAATAGTCTCCTTCCCCATCAAATAGTGTTTCCATTTCATTAAAATTTTTACCAATGCATATAATTCTTTGTCATAAGTTGGATAGTAAGTCATGGCTCCATTAAAAATTTCAGAATGAAATGAAAGGGCTTACCATGTTGCATGATAACTACTCCCATGGCGTAATCACTACTGCCATCTGTTTGAATCTCAAATGGATGTCTAAGATCTGAAAGAGACAATACCAGTGCTGAACTGCTATTTTTTTTAAAGAATCAAATGATTTTTTCTGCATATCTCCCCAATGAAATACTTTCTTGACACTTGTCAATCCATTCAACAGAGCTACAATGGAAAAAAAATTAGCAATGATTTTCCTCCAATATTATGCTACCCCAAGAAAGCTTCTCACCTCTGTAATTGTATTGAGATTGGGCCAATTCACAATGACATCAACCTTAGAGGGGTCTATCTTTAGCTCACCTCCTCCAACAATGTGTCCCAAATACACTAAAGAAGTCTTGCCAAACTCACACTTCGACATCTTTAAAAACAATTGTTCTTTTTTCAAGACATTAAGTACTTTGTTAATATGCAGAGCATGTTCATCTCTTGATTTACTGAAACTAAAATTATCATCTAAGTAAACAATGATGAAATAATCTAGAAATGGCCTCAATACATCATTCATAACTCTCATTAAAGTAGTTGGAGCATTGTGTAATATTTCTACTTAGCCTAAGCTAAGAGGAATATTCATTTTTGTTTTATTTTTTATTGCATGAATAAATGAATAAAGGAGGACATGTAAAACTCCTAAGAAGACTGAATAAAACAATGCCCATGTGAACACAGTTAAATCAGGGCCATGTAAATAATCACTTGCAAGTGTGAAAGGGGTTTGAGCTGTGAGACTAGGTCAACCTTGACCAAATATACATTGTTGTCTAGGTTCAATGTATCTCCTAAAGGGACATCGCAGTTTTAGAAGGAGGCCCCTCATGTGAAAAGAGCTAACTCATCAAGGTGGTTTAGGGTTTGAAAATTATTTCATCTTATAAAAGGAGAGGGAAGGAAAAAAGAGAAGGTTGTTGATTGATCATATTTATGAGTATTTTGTCTGCTAAAACAAATACTATTCTCTGCTATTTAGTGGAGGATTGTGCTTGGAATTTCTATGCAGGGATTTTACCTGTTCCTTTGAGGATTCTTGGAGGAGTGTTTTCTGAATTTATCCACTATTAGGTTTGAGGCCAAGCTCAAAATTGCAGCACTAATCCATTGAGGGTTTTGCTGCTCTTGCAAGCTGCAGCAAGTGGGAGTCTAGATCTGCAGAGATCTAGTTTGTTTTGGGAGCCTCTTCTCATGGAGTGTGTATTTTAACCTCCTGGAAGAGTCCCTCTCCTGTTTATGCCTCAGATCTGCAACTTGGCATTGGCCATCCATGTAATTTTGATCTCCAACGCTATTTCTATTGATAGATTGCGTTATTTTGATATGAGGTTCTCTATGGTGTTTTGATTCCAGTTTTGATTAGAGATCTCTGGTGTTGGGCTTTCCCTCTCACTTTGGTGATCCATGGATTAGCTTGTTGATCCATGTTCTGTTTAGATCTGATATTTTGCAATGTAATGTTATATTCTTAAATTACTGCAGTATTTTATAGATCTGCAACTTGTATCTCAGATCTACTCTTATTTATGCATGATTTGGTCAAAACCCCAAGGGGATCTTGTAAAGAAAACTATCTAGTTTCTAGATCTGATATAGATTTGATGTTTTGTCCACAGATCTTTCCTAGATCTGAGTTGTAATATGAAACTTCTACATCTCCTAAAAATAATGTCGTTGAGCCATTTCTGCTGATATATATATGTTGCAGCTCTCTTTTCTGAAGCTATCTAGCTCTCTTGTCTCATGTAATCTACTGTATATTGAAAGGGCTTCACTTTAATTATGATTTTCTATTTTACATTCATTTATTAATTATATTTGATGGCCTCCTACTTAAACTGTCAAAGACTGTGTTATTCCCGAAGTTGCTTGTTGTGCATAGCTGCAGCCCCTCTTATAGGGTGTTTTCCAGCTAGACTAGGTTGTGGGAGACCTATTTACCACACCTAGCTTGATTTTTTTTTGCTCCCCTCCTGGATTTAGACTCCAGATCTAATGATATAAGTGATACAAGCGCTAAAAACTAATTTCTATACATCAATCTCCAAAGGAGTGCGTTATTTTCCAAGCCTGCTGTACAATCCCAATTTGGGAACATTACAGTGGTATCGAAGCTCATTTCTTGGCACAACCTGTGCTTTCCTTGGAGCACCAATCATGCTGCATTCATAAGAAGATGATACTCTTACTGAGAGGGAGAAGAGGTACTAGAATAGGATTCATAAGAAGTATGACTACATTACTGATGATCCTGACAAGGGTCAAGACAAGGGGAAAGCCCCTGAAACTACCAGTAATAAAGAAGGAGAAGAGTTCGCAAGAACTCTGTTAGTGGCCATGAAATATCTTGCCAAGGAGATCAAGGAGATGAGAGTGGATAGAATGAGGGAATCTCTTGGGAGATTTCATCAAGGAGAAAGCTCTGACATGTCTCATCATGGGACTAGTCAACCTGTGAACCTGTCACAAGCTCCAAAAGCCTCACAACGCTCCACTATGCCTACCTTATTGGTTGTGGAGAATGAAGGACCACAAGATCAAGTCTCCCTTGAAGGTTACTTTGCGGAGTATGACTCTCAGAGTCAGATATTCAAGGAGAGCTTGAGTTTCCAAGACTATTGCCATCTCAAGGACCGAAGGAGACCAAGGCAAAAATATAGAGATGGTGGATTCTTTCATGGTAGACACCACACTATGGGCAGATTCATTTTGCCCAAGTTTGATGGATCATCCTCCAGCTCTACCAATGCATGGGTAGAAAATCTGGATATCTATTTTCAGTTGAAAAAAGTCCCTGAAGTTAAAGCCATCAAGATTGCAGTGCTGCATTTTGAAGGTGAAGCACACAATTGGTGGTTCCATGGAATGTCTACATTGGGACACATCAATGTGACTACCTATGCCGAGTTCAATAGAATATTGGTGGATAGGTTTGAGAGAAAGGATCCTGAAGTACCCTTCATAAGCCTTACAAAGCTGAAGTAGTTAGGAGATGCAGAGACTTATATCTCCGAGTTTATAATATTATGAGTCAGGGTCCCTAATCTATCTATAGCAAGGAGAGTCTACATGTTCATCGATGGCCTAGAGGAACCTTTGCATGGGTTGGTTAAATATACCAAGCCCATCACTTTGCATGATGCCATTGAGAGAGCTAGAGATCTCCAATATGCCTTGCCAAAAGAAAAGGCAACTTTCCAAAGCAAGGCTCCTCACTTTTCTAAGGGGAAAGAAGGAAAAGCTGCTCCTCCCAAGGAGAGCTCTTTGAGGAAACCTCTTGATATTGATCTCAGGAGGGAATTGAGGAAGAAAATACTATGCTTCACCTGCCAAGAGTCATGGGCACCATGACACAGATGTGTTGCTGGCAAAGCACACTACATAGAAGTCTTCTCAGATTTTGAGGAGGAAGATGAAGGTGATGAACCTAGGAGGGGTCACAACACTAATGATGAAGATGAGGGAGATCAAACACCATCTAGAGATGGGAAGGAGGCCTTTTCTCCAACAAGTGGGACTCTTTCCTCTTTGAGGGGAGCGCCTAAGTACTTGACCCTAAGAGTATAAGGTTCAATCATGAATCAGAGAGTATCTATTCTGGTTGACAGTGGGGCAACCCACAACTTTATTGATGCTCACCTTGTGCAAAGAAGAGGAATCCCCACTGATAATTTTGAGGTATTTTCTGTTTTGGTCCTAGGAGATAGAACCATGCAATGCATGAAATATGTCCTCTCACTCTTTGTCACTATGGGATCCTTCACTTTGGTGGATCACTTCTTTTTAGTTGACATTCGAGACACCAACATCATTTTGGGTGTCCAGTGGTTAATTACCTTAGGGAAGGTTACCACTGATTGGAAATATTTGCAGATGGAATGGGTGGACTTAAAGAGTGGGAAACCACAAATGATTCAAGGCATGAACACTTATCCCTCACCCAATGTTTCCACACAAACAATAGAGATGGATTTGCGTAGTGGAAGCAGGGATCTCACAGTTCCTTCTCTCATGTTCATGAGGATGCTGGAAGGGAAATTCTTATCTTATGGAAATCCACCTGGAATTCCATCAGATTCAGATCTTGTGGGGGAAGCCTCACAAAGTGTTGCTCCAAATCTAGATCCAGGAAGGATTGGAACAATAGAATACCAAGCTACAATGCTATGGGAAGGGAAGGATGGGAGGATCAACCTTCCAAAAAACCATTTTGTCATGTGTAATGTCAAAAATACAATAAAAAACAAGACAAGCACTCCCATGGATGTATCAGCAGTGCTATCATTGTTGAGCAGTGTGGATCTTTATTGGAAATCTCAACTACTTGTAGATTATTCCAAAGATCTCCACATAGGTATGATACTAGATGGCATGCATCAAGAAGAGGGCTACTTATTCCAAGGAGGAGTCATCTATTATCATGGTAAGGTCTTTTTGGCTAGAGCTTCCAAGCTCAAGAAGAAGATCCTACAAGGACCATATGAAGAATTCTTCCTCAACCATATGTATTCAATGAAGATATATTCCCTAATCATGAAGAGTTTTGATTGGGAAGGAATGAGAGAGGACTTACATCAGCACTTTCAAGAGTGAAATAGCTATGGAGGATTGGGGTAGCCAATGGAATCTTTGCAAGAGTCATCTCAGCTAGCTCTTCCTTTGCTTGAAAGGAGGGGAATGCTCATGCACAACTCCATGTGTATGAAGGACTATGATGGTAAAGGATTTGATCTTGATAAGAAAGTTGTATTTTCTGATCTATTACATTCCTTTACCATATTTTTATAGGATATGAATCCTAAAGGGAGTGAGAGATCATATGGATCTCATAGTTTGTTGAGGGACAATGGAAATTCTGAACTTGGCCACTCCCTTGATGTGCAAAGGGAGACTCCTTTTCATGATGGGTGCTTCCCAAAGGCACCAAACTTATGTAACAACTTCAGCCATGTTAAGGTGACTCATGTAGAAAAAGTGTGGTGGGAATGCCACTCATCACACCTAGATCTAATGAAGACAAGAAGTGCACTACGCTAGCATCACATGAGGGATTTTGACCCACCTCCTCAAGTGTAGATTTCAGTTTGCATCTATATAGTCTTGCTTCCATACATTGATGATATAGTTGTGTTGTTTGTGCGATTATATGGACAGAGGATGGGCAGTGTGTATGTACCACATGGTTTGGACGTTCAAATTGTACTTCATGATACATGTTTTAGATGTAGCATTGCTCCACCCATGTTTATTTCTGTTGATTTTTTCACTCCTGAAGGGATGGACTATGCACATATTATGTTGGCCTTGGAGGAACAATTCATGATGCTTTGGCTTGCTGAGCACTTCGCTTATGATGAGGATTTGATCCTTGATGATGCCAACCATGAAGGAGGAGAAGTACTACAACTCTTACCCTATCAGTTGCTTGAGGAAAAGAAACATTTTGGAGGGGAGGACTATAATATTCCTACTTAGCCTAAGCTAAGAGGAATATTCATTTTTTCTTTATTTTTTGTTGCATGAATAAATGAATAAAGGAGGACATGTAAAACTCTTAAGAATACTTAATAAATCAATGCCCATGTGAACACAGTTAAATCAGGGCCACGTAAATAATCACATACAGGTGTGAAAGGGGTTTGAGCTGTGAGACTGGGTCAACCTTGACCAAATCTACAACGTTGTCTAGGTTCAATGTATCTCCTAAAGGGACAACACAGTTTTAAAAGGAGGCCTCTCATGTGAAAAGAGCTAACTCATCAAGGTGGTTTAAGGTTTGAAAAGGATCTCATCTTATAAAAGGAGAGGGAAGCCAATAAGAGTAGGTTTTTGATTGATCATATTTCTGAGTATTTTGTCTGCTAAAAAAAATACTATTCTCTGTTGTTTAGTGGAGGATTGTGCTTGGAATTCCGTTGCAGGTATTTCACCTCTTCCTTTGAGGATTCTTGGAGGAGTATTTTCTGAATTGATCCAATATCAGGCTTGAGGCCAAGCTCTACTTAAAATTGCAGCGCTGATCCATTGAGGATTTTTCTACTCTTGCAATCTGCAGCAAGTGGGAGTCTAGATCTGTAGAGATCTAGTTTATTTGGGAGCCTCTTCTCATGGAGTTTGTCTTTTAACCTCCTGGAAGAGTGCCTCTGCTATTTAGGCTTCAGATCTACAACTTGGAAGTGGCCATCCATTTCGTTTTGAACTACAACGCTATTTCTATTGATAGACTATGTTATTTTGATATGAGCTTCTCTATGGTGTTTTGATTACAGTTTTGATTAGAGATATTTGGTGCTAGGTTGTGCCTCTCACTTTGGTGATCCATGGATTAGCTTGCTAATCCATGTTCTGTTTAGATCTGATATTTTACAATGTAATGTTATATTCAAAAATTACTACAGTATTTTACAGATCTGCAACTTGTATCTCAGATCTACTCTTATTTATGCATGATTTGGTCAAAACCCCAAGGGGATCTTGTAAATAAAACTATCTAGTTTCCAGATCTGATACAAATCTGATGTTTTGTCCACAGATCTATCCTAGATCTAAGTTGTAATATGCAGCTACTAAAGCTCTTGAAAATAACACTGTTGAGCCATTTATGTTGATATATATATGTTGCAACTCTCTTTTCTGAAGATATCTTGCTCTCTTGTCTCATGTAATCTACTATATATTGAAAGGGCTTCAATTTAATTCTGATTTGCTACTATACATTCATTTATTAATTATGTCTTATGGCCTCCTGTTTAAACTGTCAAAGACTGTGTTATTCCTGAGGCTGCTTGTTGTACATAGTTGCAGCCCTTCTTGTAGGGTGTTTTCCAGCTAGACTAGGTTGTGGGAGACCTGTTTACAGCACCCAATTTGATTTTTTTTTCTCCCCTCTTGAATTTAGACTCCAGATATAATTATCTAAGGGATTCAAGGGCTGCAAACTCATTTCTGTACATCAATCTCCCAAGGAGTGAGTTATTTTTCCGAGCCTTCTGTGCAATCCCAATTTGGGAACATTACACATTGGTAAGACCGAATGGCATAACAAGCCACTAAAAAAATTAGTGTCTAGTTTTAAATGTGGTTTTCCAAATGTCCTCTTTAGCTATTCTAAATTTAATATAACTACTTAGTAAGTCTAACTTAGTGAAATAATTTTCATACCTTAAATGATCAAGAAAATCATCAATTCTTGGGAGTGGATAATGATTCTTTACCATCATTTTATTCAGTGCACAAAAATCCACACACACGTGCCAAGTCTCGTCCTTCTTTGGCACCAAAAAAATCGATGAACCACATGGTGAAGTAGATGGGCATATGATACCTTTGTTCAAAAATTCTTAAATTTTCTTCTTGATTTCCATAATCTCCATTATCGATATGCGGTACATGCCAATGTTTCGAAGTGGAACATCTTGTTGCAGCTGTATCTCATGCTGAATTCCCCTCTTGGGAGATAACCAATTTGGTTCCTGAAAAATCTCGCCATGCTGACTTACCACATCAAACCAATCAAATTTTAATTTTTCATCCCAACATTCAAAATATTCATAATCCATATCATTATTTTTCTTGATCATTAGGAGCACAAAAGTTTTACTTGCATTAAATAGTCTCTTCTTTTTCCCTACATTAACCAAAGAAAAAGTCATGTTTTTGCGAAGAGCTCTCACAATATACTCCACCCCATCCTTCAGAAAATGATATTTGTTCTCATGGCGATAAAATACCGCTCTCTTTTCATACAAATATGGGCTTCCCAAGATAATTCCTAAAATGTCAAGCGGAACCACATCTAACTCAACTTCATCAAAAAAATTTGTAGTAAGGGAAAACCTAAATATACATTTCCTTGTAACCTGTAAATTTGCATTCATGACTATCCAACTTAAAGGATATGGCTTATGATGAGGTACAGTTTCAAGGTTAAGCCTTTTGACCAAGTCTTCTGAGATTAAGTTGACTTTTGGCCCACTATCAAATAATGCATCAATCTTTGTATGGTTTGAGATCACCCTTACATGGAACAACTATATCCGTGTTTCTTCATTTGGAGTGTTGTTGTGACAATTTTATGAACTAGTGCTTGCTATTGCTTCTTTTCCCTTTGTGAACATGGCTATAATCTTGGTCTCATCACCGGAATCAGATCCAAGGTCATGTTGTGTGGTAGAAAACATCTTTCGTTTCAACTTATTCTTTAGTTTCTTAGGCCTTAGTTCAGGATGCAGTTTCCAAAAGTGGGCTTCATCATGCCCATGTTTGGAACAATTTTTGCATGTAATTTTCTCCCCTTCTTTCTTAACACTTGAATTCTTCTTTACCTTCCATTTTCCTCCCCTCTCTTTCTCCTTACCCTTGAATGGCTTCTTCTTACTACCCTCTTCCTGAAAGTTTTTTCCTCTTGTTTCAAGGTGCGTGGCTTTCCCACAAACCTCATATAAATTGCTTGGTTTGAACATACGGATAATGTGTCTCAAATAGGAACATAAACCCCCAAAGTATTTCAATAGAGTGTCTTGGCAATTCAAGTTTATTCCTAACAAAAAAGAAATTTTCCTAAAATCTTCGGTATATTCTTGAATTGTTTGACCCTTGAGTTGCCTAAAGTTTTTACAACTCATAATGGATTTTTTCATGTAATATAAAAGATAAAATTGTATCTTCATTGAAGAAATGAACTCAACCCAAGAAATGGATATCTTACCATGGATTCAAATTTCCTCTTGAGTCTTTGCTTCCCACTAGACTAGTGCTTCTCCTTCTATCCTCAATGAAGCCAATTGGATCTTTATGTCATATTCTTGAAGGTTCTGAATTCTACAATAAACCTCCAATTTACGAAACCAATTGTCCAACTTCTCTACATTTACCTCACCATTGTACATGGGAAGTTCAAACTTAATGTCCAATTTAAGGAAGGGATTTTTTCCTTTTGGGGTTTTTGAGTGAGTATGGGTGGTTTTTGTGGTGGAAGTGGAAGATGATCGTGATGGTGATGATGAGGATGATGATGAATATGGTGGAGATGGAGGATGATTTCCTCCACTACTCTTTGAATCCTTCTCTTCATCCTTTTTGTCTTCTGAGGTTCCCTCTCCATGTGGACACTTTGAATTCTTTCCAACCATCCTAGTGCTCCTCTCTGCAAAGAGGATCCTAACCCTTTCAGTTAGGTCATAGAAATCCTTCTTGAATGATTCCTCTTCTGAAATGCCTTAAGTCTCTCCTACACTTGACATGATGGTTGTGGATTCAAGCTCAACTTCTGGTGCAACTTGTACCTCCTCAATATCAGCTAGAGATAACACTTGACGTGCTTCAAGTGCAGCTAGGAGTGAAAGTTTGGGTGGATATGGTGGCCTTGAGGTTCCCTTATTCTGGTCCTAACTTCAAGACTAGAAACCAACAATTTCCCTTCTCCTCTATGCAACTTCAACCTTGTAAGCATCGCAAATTTGCAACCACTAAAACCCTACTTGCACCAAACTCAAGAAAATAAAGAAAATAACCTTTTCTCTGATACCACCTTGATCTGAATCTAAATTTTAGTTTTTCTATGCTAATTTCCTTTCCAGGTTTATAAAAAATTGTTGATCATTTGCTTCATTTGCATAGGTTTCCTTAAGGTGTTTGTGAGTGTTAAACATGTAAATGTGTCAAGTTTTATGTTAAATTCATGAGGATTTTAACATTAAAACAAAGTACTGAAAAATGTCAATAAAATTTACATCAAACCATAAAATGATCCATTAACACAATATTTTGATGGAATTCACCCCTCCTAGGCTACATCTCCTTGTTCCAACTTCCATGGCTTGGGCCTCTGTATTAGTTCAAAATGGAAAAAAGTGATGTTTACTATCCTCTTCTTCTTGTGAAACATACTCCAACATGATCATAACATCCAAAACTACTAGGATAGACTCATTTTGAGCCAAAAATGGTAGAATTTTGCAAAATTTATGACACAATCAGTTTTTCCTAGGAAAAATCCACTAAAACAGGAGCAACTCCAGTTAACTCCACTAATTTTGGAGTCAGCGTTGAATTTTTCGGACTTCTCCATATCCACCACCGAATTAAGAGTGGATTAATTAATGTAAGTGGGAGTATAATTAGTTGATAAGTATGGTTTAAATGTGCTAAGAACATTTTTTTGAGAGATACGCCATAGGTCACGATGCAATGGTCACATGTTTGAAGGGGTTGGCCCCCTCCTCCGCTTAATGGTGCAATGGTATTAACAAAAATACATTTCAGTGGCATACTATGTTAGGAATAATTTGTGCAGCCTATTGGTATGATGTTGTGTTGGTGTGGGGTAGGTCATGGGGTCAACCCCGACCTTCGCCCTTCCGCCAATATAAATTTTTCCACACATAATATAAAATTCTACCATACATAAAATTCAAACTTTGAACATAGATGTATTTTGGACCTTGGAAGGGGGCACATGGTGGCCTCTAGGCTAGCCACGTGTCCTCATACCATTGCTTCATTCCCAAAAAAATAAAAATGCCACAAATCATCCACTCAGCAACCAACCACGTAGTGACACTTGTCATATTTTCATTGGGAAAATTGAAGTAATATTCCTAGAATATTATTTTTTGATCACTAGGCTTCCATGTCATCGTTCTGTTACTTCTGCAAAAATTTTAGTTGTTTAGGAAAATGAAAAAGAGGCTATAACTTTCAGATATGTAGTTGGTTTTTAATGGAATGAATTGCGTCGGATTCCTGGCGACAAGCACTTCACAGTCGTTTAGGTTTCGATCGATTTTGAGCACATTCATTTTTTAGCTTAATACTAAACACCTGATCACATGCACTCACTATTTGGATGCTAACAAAAACCTCTTTCCGTAATCAACCCTTGAGTCGTGCGACCAACTTTTGGGTTGCGCAATGATTACGCGATGCTCGTTATTTTCTGTGCCTTGTGGATTAGCTCACTGACTGCGCACACCTCTCCACCCTATCTTACTTAGCCTATTGTTGGCTCCCCACAATTTTCAAGATTGGAAAAAAAAAATCTGCAAAGAACCGCATCAAACCACTTCGGAGTCTAGGACCTAGCTTTCCTAGGCTCAGAGATGGCTCTCTCTATGTTTATGATGAAAATGATTTATCTTTATGCTTATGTTTTCTGATTTTAGGCTAGTTATAAAGCTTGGGTTTGTTTGTTTTGTTTGTTTGATTGATTGATTAATTGATTGATTGTTTCAATTGAATAGGTAGACTGTGAGGAGCATTAATCCATTGGTATATGGAGTCATAGAAGGTTTTCATTTTACATCATCTCTACAAGGTTTTTCATAGGGAAAGCTAACTTTGTCAACTAGATATTTTCAGGTTAGATGAAATATCAAATGATAGAAAATTGTGAATTTAGTAAAAATAAAGGGAAATTAAGAATCCTTTAACTATAATTCAACAAGAAAATCATTTGAGATAACTGTTTAAGAGAAACTAAAGAGAAGGACACCCCTGAATTCTTTAAGCAAACTTTACTAAGAAAACATTTAAGACAACAATTCAGTAATCCTAAAGAGTAGGACACCCTTGAGTTCTTTAGCTATTACTTTTAGACAAATAAAACATCCAATATAATAATTCAGTGAAATTAAAGAGCAGGACACCCCTGAATTATTTAGCTAAAATTCAAAGAAGTCCTTTAAGATAATAGTTTAAGTGAAACTAAAGAGGAGGACATCCTTGAATTCTTTAGCTAAACTTTATTAAAGAAACCTCAAGACAACAAGCCAGGTGGAACTAAAGAGTAAGACACCCCTGAATTCTTTAATCATACCTTGTAGAAGAAAACATAAAGATAATAGAAATAGACAGAGTTAAGGTGCCCAAACAACATATCTCAATCTAAAATTTATGTTCTATTATCAGAGAAATGATGCACAATATCGTAAGCAAAGGAGAAACAATGACAAAGAGGGATACCATGACCATTAACATAGCTCAAGAATCCTATGAACGTGCTTGTATTACTAATGTCCAAGACAATTACAATGCTCTAGTGCAATAACCTTTTCAACTTAGAGTCTGATCAAATCCAGTCTAGCAATCAGCAAGTAATCAACAAACAACCAACAATAAAAATGAACAATACATGTAGTGTTTATCTGTAGATTAGGAGGTTGCTCCTATTCTAGGGTTTTAGATTGCACTTATTACAAAGTAATTGTAATCTTTACCTTTGAGACCATGCGACGCCCCAGGAAAAATATCATTGACTATCTCGCTTTAATAATAATTCTTAAATTAACTGCAGAGCTAACTATTAAGATATTTTTGACTATTTGGCTTTAGTATTAAATTTTACAATAACTGTTGAGTTGCTTAAAATATATCTAAATACTTTAATAACTATAGCTTCGTTTATTTAAGTGAAATGAGACTGTAGGTGGAAAATGTGATTTGAAGAATTAATTTTTGAGTGCCTTAGTCATTTGGCTCTATTTTCTTCGCTGATTTATCCTCGAATTAGTCTTTCAACCTTGATTTTAGCTTTTCTTTATCCTCGATTTCTCTGTTTGATTCCTTTAATCTGTTTTTATCTCTGATATCTCTTTGACTACATTGAGTTACCGTAATCTCTCCCTTAATCATCTCTTTTCTATGTTTTGTCTTTAATTGTGTCTTCTAACCATGTCTTTCATCTTCAATATTTGATTAATCCTTTAATCACTTTTACCTTTATTTGTTTTGTAACTATGTTTTGATTTTCCATTTATCTCCGCGTGGCCACTGTAAAACTCTTTCATTTTCTTTATCCTGTCCATTGAAAAATCTCTTGTTGTATTTATTGTAATTGGATGATAATCAATGGTCATCATCCATTGTTGATTCTTCTTGATCTTGTGCTCCTAGTCCTCTGATAAATAAGGCTTCTAGGTCGTCACCCAAATAACTTATTTTGAACCTTTTTTGGACCCAGTAATGCAATTTATGCATTTATACATGGGTCACTTGCACAATTAAAAAAAGATTGTTAATTAAAAACCCGTGTTGTGGAGAGAGTCTGGATAATGGCAGTTTTTTTTGGTTTTGCAGGGGTTTACATGGATGATTAGGGCTTATTGCAGAGATTCGGGGTTCAACACGTTTGGCGGTTTTTGCAGGGGGGATGCGATAGCATGGACGGAGTGAGGAATGGTCGAAAGGATAGATGTGAATACTGCCGATTTCACAAGATTTGGTGGTATTAAATGCCAGACAGTTGGGGGTGTGACATGAGATTAGGGCCATTGGATGAGGGGGCGAAGATCTGACAGTGGTTGGGCAATGAGATTGTTAGTAGGTTTCAAATGGTGGGGTTAGGTTTTGAAATGATGCAGTGGGTTAAATAACAAAGTGTGGCCAAGGTTTTAAATGCAATGGTGGGTTTGAATAAGACGTGGGGCCGGGGTATATAATAAATCAGAGGGTTTATTATATGCAGGGTTTTTATAATGCCAGCTCTGGGGTACGTTTTAAAGTGAAGGCACTTCACATATAGGGTAAGGTCGGGGTCACATGGACGTGGAAGTAAAGGTTTAGAGAGAGGGTTTTTTAAACATAAAGGGGTGGGGTATTTAAAATAAAACAAAGAATTATTTAAAGAGTGGGGCCCGAATAAAAATAATTTCAAAACATTGTAAAAAAGGGCTTTTACATTATTTTGAAGGAAAAGAGGGGAATGAGTGAAAGGGAGGGATTAAATGGGGTTTTTAGCAATGGGAGTGGTTTTTTGGGCAGGGGAAGGGGTAAAAATGAGGGATTTTAGGGTCAATCATGGAATTTCAGATTAAGGGAGTGATCAGAATAGGTAAAATGAGACATAGTGAATGGTTTAAATGGAAAATAATGAAGGCAGTGAGATTTCTGAAAATAAATGATAGTCGGGGAATTTATTTTCAACAGTATGTAGAAAATCCATAGTCATCTAGTGATATTGTAGAATACAAGAGACTAACAGTGGCTCCAACTGGGGAGGGTAGCTCCTTTAGGAGGTGTTAAGAACCTCAAATATTTGGATTTCGTAGATCAGTAGCCTGTTTGTATTTGGCTGATTTTCATTTTGTAATTGTTGATTTGCTGCAACTCTTTATAGTTGTGACCTTCAAAAATTTAAAACCATGCTTCCTGCAAAGTAATTTTTCCTACCCATCACCTACTCTAACATTTTTTCTTCATTTCTTGGTTGCATTTAGATTTGCAAACCTTGACATATTTTTCTTTTGAAAATCAAACCATCTAAATCTACCCTTATAGCTTCCAAAGGCTCAGATTAGACTGATGAGCTCTTTTATTCTCTACCTAACTACTTATCTACCAAGATTAAATATTTTGATAGATTTTTATTCACTATCTATCAACATGAACTTTAAAGCATGAATGAATCAAGATTAAGTAGTTTGATCATCATGAATTGTGGCATTTTCGGACAAGCTGCACACAATTTTATTTTGAAAAAAGTAAATTAAATTGAGGGTATTGGTCTTGAATATTTCTTTTATCACTTATCCCTCATTTTCTTATTGGTGTCAGATTTAAGCTTTTGAGCCAATATCATTTTCTATCTAAATACTGATAAGCCAAGTTTAAATAGTTTGGAAAATCTTCACTTTCAAACTTATCAACAAAAATTCAAAATTTGTTCAATCATGATTAGGCTATAGGATTGAATAGGATTTTCTCAAAAGAAGTGTCATTCTAACTTGCACACTTTCAGAAATATTTATTTTTGATATGGGGCTTACCTTTTTTCTTTTTATCTGTCGTCTTTTATTCTTTTCGTTTTTCTTTTTGTATCAATTTTTTTGAGATTTTGATTAAACAATGTTATGTACAATGAAGGAAAACTTTAAACTGAGATTCTCAACTAAAATAATGCTTGATAATCCTGCCATTGACAAGACCTCCAAATAATTCTGTTTCATCCATTTCTTGTAGGAAAAATGAATTATTACCTCTTGCATAATGAATGATGTACGAACCTTTCCACAAGTTGTCAAAAATTTTTCCATGCTTTGCCTTGTCTTCTCTTTTTGAATCCCACTTCAGAACTTTGTCTCCAATGCTGAAATCATTTGCTTTGGTCCTTTTTTTAAAGAGATTCTTGATGTTTTCTTGTAATATCTAGGTTCTGTTGTATACTCCTTCTCTGGTTTGCTGCAGCTGGACAATCTAGTTTATTCATCTTTGTATGTCATTTTCTTCAGACTCCACCTCTTGAATGAGCTTCATTACTGACACTCCAAAGATTGTTGGGAAGACTGAATCTATTCCATAGCCTAGATGATAGGGGGAAATATCAATTTATTTCTTATTTGTTAGCCCGTCTGCCCAAAGTGCATGTACTAATTTGTTGTGTCATGATTTCTTGATTTCTTCTAGCAAATTTTTAATGATGTTCACCAAAATCTTATTTGAGGATTCAACCAACCCATTAACTTGAGGGTAATAAGCTGTAGAATGACCCAAATTAATATGATATATGTGAAAAAAATCCACCATTTTCTTGAATCTAAAAGAAACATCATTTTCAGTAATGATTTACCTAGGACAACCAAACCTAGATGAAATGTTTTTTTCAAGGAATGTGATGATTACTGAGTTTGTGGAAGTTCTGGAAGGAATGACTTCTATCTACTTTGTAAAATAGTAAGTTTCATTAAGGATCCATTTATGCTGGGTAGAGGAGGTAGGGTGGATTTCTCCAATGAAATCTAGACCCCACTGTTTAAAAGGAGCTTCAACAGAAATTGGTTGTAATGGTAAAGGCAACAATTTTCTTTTTCCCTCAAAGATTTGGCATTTATGGCAGGAAATTACCATTTTGTGGATGTCTTGGAAAAGGGTAGGCCAATAGAAACCAGCCCTAAGGATTTTATTAAATGTGGTTTTCCAATAAAGGTGACCTCCACACTCTCCTTCATGAAATTCATGCATGATCCTATCTACATCTTCTTTAGGCAAACATTTAAGAAATAAACCACTAGAAATTTTCCAATATAGAAATTTATCCAAAATGCAGAAATTTACAACCTTTAGTTACAAGAATTTGGCCTTTGTTTTGGATAAAACAGGAGGAACATTTATATTAAAAAACACATATAATATATAAGCATACTAGGATGAGTTTAGAAATCCTTCCTCAATAGGTGGAGTTGCCAGCTCCACTTGTTTATCCATTGAGTCAATCATATTGATGTTCAGTGCTTCAAAATTTGTTTTAGCCATCAGTTTAGCCAGTCCTTGTCATTTGATTAGCTTGGTGGGCTTGATTTCTAGATCATATTCCAAGATGATAGCAATCCATTTTCTTCTTTCTCCATCAGGATCTTGTGTAAGTATGTCTTTAACCACTCTATGAGGCAAAAATGCAATGATGTGTGAGTGCAGAATGTAGACTCTGAAATATTTAAGTGCTTTAATCAAAGAAAAAGCTTGCTTTTCCATGATATTTTATTTCAAGGGTGCATCTCTTAATGCTTGGCTAAATAATTCTATGGGCTTCTCTTTTCCCATTATGTTTTTCTGTAGTAAGACAAAAACAACTGTGTGTTCTGATGCGAAAGAAAATATAAAAAAGTATTTGGTGAAATCAAGGTTGATCATAACTGGCATTTGGGTAAGATCTTGCTTCACCAAGTCAAAATATTTCTTTGCTTCTATGATCCATCTGACTACTAATTCTCTTCTCAGCATGTTAGTGATGTTTCCTAGGAGTTCTGCAAGGTTTGGTATGAACTTTATTAAGAAATTTATCTTTCCAATAAAATATCGCAGCTCTTTTAGGTTCCTTGGGTGACTGATTTGCAATATTCCCTCATACCTCTTTGGGTCAATCTGGATTCATTATTCATATATGATGTGGCCTAAAAGCTTCCCTTCTTGAAGACCAAAAAATTTTTCTTGGGATTCAATGAAAAACTATACTTTCTTCACTTTTCAAAGACTTTTCTCAAATGTACTAGATGTTCTTCATTAGTTTTGGAATAAACAATGATGTCATCAAGGTACATCATGATTATGTAACCTATTTCTTCTGAGAAAGAAATATCCATTGATCTCTGGAAAGTAGCTCTAGCATTCATTAACCCAAAATGAATTTTAACATACATGAAGGTGCCCCAAGATGTAGTGAAAGATATCTTGTGTTGATCATCTGGATGTACCAGCGCTTGATTGTACCTTGAAAAGGCATCAAGAAGAGATATCCTTTTGGAACCTACTACCCTTTGTAGTATATGATCCATCTTTGGTAAAGGGTAGTTGTCTTTCAGGAATGCTTTGTTTAAATTTTTGAAGTCTATGCAGAGCCTAATTTCTCTTGTCTTCTTCCTCACTGATACAAGATTTGAAACCCATTCTGAGTACCTGAGAGGGACTATTATTCCATCATCATACATTTTTGTTATTTCTTTCTCGACCAGTGGTAGTTGGACATGACTTATTCTACATAATTTCTATTTAAAGGGCTTCTGGTTTTCTTTGAGAGGAATCTTGTGCTGAATGATATCTGTATAATAGGACTTCAGGTATTCATATTTTTATTGCCTAAATCCACCTTAGGCTGAAGGAAGGCGAGATTTAGGGTAACACCAAACCACGCTCAGTCTGGTAGCTAGCCCTACCAGAACAGGAAAGGGATCTCTCTGGTTCAATCTCAGGAAAAATGTATCAATAGGGCTTGAGATGACTGAAATGAGTGATAATTTTAGGCTAGGTATATAAATCAAGGATTTTGGAATTATTTTTAAGGGGTTTTGTTGGCAAAAAGGGAAAGGGAATTTTGGGCTTGGGGATGAGGCCAATTTGCAGAGTTCAAGTTGGGGCAGGGAAGGAAAATGGATTTGATGTCTTAAATTAAATGAATGGATAGAAAAGACAGCAAGGAGCTGAAGAGGGAAAGAAGGTGCAAGGGTCCTCTTCAAACAGGTGAAAACATATAAAACTAAACAAAATTTTAAGGCAGAGCACCAGCAAACTAATGAATTCTACCTTAGTTACTCATTTGTTTAATTTCAGAAGCAAAGAGAAGGGAAATGGCATACATAAAACATTAATTAAACTTACAATTACATGGTGAAAAATATCATCAAAACTCAGTGCCACAAGGATCCCAACAAGTGCTACAAAACTCTGGTCTTTCCTTTACCAAAATTGTTGAAATGAATATACAATGAGGTGCCACACTATTCCCAAGAGTCCAACCATGAAAATGTCTGAGAAAATACATAATATAGACAAGCCTAACCCATTCCAATTCCTCTAGGGGTCGAGCTCATCATTATAGGAGTTGTTTCAACCATATCTAAACTAGGAACTAGAAAATAGGCCATGAAACAACTTGCCTCTATATGCTAGGAAACTGATCCATTCACTCACATTTCACCTTTTAATGAATGAATCTTATAGAACAAGTAAAAATATGCCCAAATTACATCATGAACATGAAATTACATCAAGATAAATCAAGAATTACATCAGAAAGTGAAACTAGTCAAAACTGGCCGAAATTCTGAGCTGAAGAGTGAAAAATAGGCCAAAATCCTCTATGCGTCATGCCCAAAATCTCTATGCGTAGTGCAAGTTTGGAGCTGATTTTGAGGCACTTACTGAAGTCCAAAGTGAGATCATGATAGCTCATTAGAAAGCCCTGCCTATCTAATTTGCAACTCAAGTGGAATTTTTGCATTTGGATGTCATTTGCCCCTCCAAAAGTTCAAACTCCCAAGAATGGTTCCTGTGTGTGCAAAAAGTGGCAGAAAGGCCATTTTCAAGGTGTTTTTGACCCTTTAGGCAACCCAGAACTTGATGAAATCCTTAGGCCATTCCTGAGCATGCATAAATTTTCATAACAAATCCAAAAATATCAAGTTTTCCTCCAGAATATCTCTCAAACGTAAGCGCGTGCAAGGTGGCGCTACGCGTTGGGCAACAAAACCTATTTTGGACCAAAAATTCAAAAATGACAAAAATTTCTCCAAATTTGCTGAAATTTGGACTAAAGGTTCCCCATCAAGTGTCATGCTTAGCCAAAGAATATTCGGCCAAGATTCGGAGTGGATCAGGCCTTTTACGCCTCCTCAATGCATGCAGTTCAGTTGTAAAGTCACTGTCTTGGTCATATGACGAATCTGTGTCCACCTCCATGGTGTTTTGAAATGTGTATGATAAGTGTATACTGATATATATGTGGTGAAAATAAGATTTTGGTTTGTTTGAAAATGATGAATTGGTGTTTGTCTTTCAATACCAAATGTGTACCAAGTAGGAAATGAGGGACTGTGAGGAAATATTACAGTGGGTATAGTGGGCTGTGGAAAATAATACAGTGGTAATAATGTGATTCAGTCAAATGAACTTTCTAACTGTGGGGATCATCACTTGACTGTATTTGGGAATTGGAAATTTTTATAAATGATATGAAGGAAGGAAAATGGTAGGAAATGGTATGGTTTTAGGGATGGAACATAGGAATAAGTAATATGGGAACGTAAGGGAATCAAGGATGGACAATAATGATAGGATTATGAAGGGGAAAGGGATCACAGTTGGGAAATGGAAACTTGGCACCAAAAATACAATTTCAACGCACCAATTTCAAACCCTTGGAGCAGCCTTTGCCAAGAAGATGAAGTTTATGTTTACACCATTCAAATTCTCCAACCAACCTTTGAAATCACACCAAACACTAGAAAGAGCGATGTATCAACTTACTTGAACAAATAGGAGCGAAAGATTTGAAGTTGTTTGAAAATTTGGGAAGTAGTGACATAAATTTGGCCTGTCGGCTTTGTGCGCCGTGCACAAAGCCCAGTGCGCCGCACAGGCTGTATGCACCACGCAGGTTTAATTTTTCACTGTGTGAAACTGCCCTGTGCACCGCACCTAGCTTCCAATGTGCCGCGACAGTGGATTTCACCCACAGTTCGGCCTTTAAGCACTGTTTTTCTTCTTCATCGATTTGTCTTCGGTTCTTTAAGAACTCTTGCATGTAAATGAATTTTTTGAATACGAAAATATCTGGTATACACAAAGGACTTTGATTTTCTTTTAACAAACCCACTTTCTCCTTTTGCAGAATTTGGCACTCTCACAAGGGAACTCTGTTTTGTTTCCTTTGGCTTTCTGGACTGATGATGAATTTTCTTTGTCTGCTTTGCAGGGATGAATGGCATGGTGTTTGGAAAAGGTGACTAGGGCCGCACCTGAATATTTTCATGACTGAAAAACCTTTAAAAATTACATATTTATTTACAAACAATAAATTTAACGATTTCTTCTTCAAAACAGATTTTTGAAGAAGAATTATTTTAAGCATTAATGATGACGAAAATTTTGAAATGAAAACTTGCTAGAAACATCCTCATGTGCCTGCATGGCATTATTTGACACTTTTGAAGGCGAAACCCTAGACCTAGTGACTGAAAAGACTCTTTGCTGACCTAAAGACCATCCATGACTATGAATGACTGTAAAATTGACCTTGATGAATTTTGATGAACTTTAATGATCAGACACAAGCCAGCAGATACATGACATGAGGGAAAACAAGAGACAAGACCCTTCCATCAAACAATCTATGCATTTAATGGAATGCAACTGATTGGATGAATGAGACACCTAAAATGAAATGCAACAAAAGAGTTTTTGATCTCTGACAGAGGTATTACCAGACCGACTCTAAAATTCGCTCCAATGGGGATGGTGGATCCTTGGAGGTGCCAAGAACTACAGATCTTTGGGAGAGCAGACAGTGCCTTCATCCATTGGGCAATGGAGTCAAAACACGAAAAATGGCGTTATGCAGACTGACTCTGACTCAAGGCTAAAACTGAAACCCATAATAAAACCTAACATGACTAAAGCATAACTAACAAACTAGAAATATGCTCTCAAATGAGCTTATTCATCAAACCTACTCTAATTGTTCTTTACACCACCTGATCAAGTGAAATGGAAAACCAATGCAACCATGTAAGCATCCTGGCTGCTACTTGATTTCTTCCCAGATGCTTTCTGATGTGCAGGAAAAGAGAAGAATCGAAAGGCAAATCCCATGGAAACTCGGAATCAAATTAACTGTTGATAAACTTGCAAAGCATGAATTTACTGGATGACTTCAAGAAAACTGCGAAAGGATCTTCATAAACATAGCTATTGATTTCCATTAACACATTACTACTCTGGTCCAAGTGATCTTCATAGCTAGAAATTAAGATTTTCCTCACATCTGTGTTGTGTTTCTTTGGTGACAGCAGCAGGCTGCCAAAAGGATCCTGAAATTCATGAATAACCAAACTCTGGAGCTGATTCCAAATAGAAAAAAAGTCTCCTTTATCAATCTCCTCATATGATTGCAAATCTTGATATGGGATTTGTAATGAAAAATTTGTTAAACAAGACAATGAAGGTGACTTTTGAATAAGGTTATTATCAACATTCTTTTCTGTCACATGGTTAGCCAATGAAGAAGAATTTTTACAACAAACATCATCCAAAACACAAGCAATAGGATCGTCAAAAACTTGAGAAGACTGCTGTGATGTATCCATTGAAATTGTATGACATCCTACTGGCTGTTCATATTTTCCTTTAGAGATATTATGAAGATTCTGCTTTATAAACTGAAATGCTTCGAAACAAAAGGGTACAAAATTCTCTTGCATCATTAAATCATGTATTTCACCTTCCACGACTTCATTTGTAATCTGACCTTCAATTTCGTTTGGTGGCTGCAAATCCGGAGCTAGGGAGAGTTTTGTATCCAAAATGATTTCATCATTCATTTCAAGGGAAGATTTCTCATTAACAACTTGCTCAAGAATTTCGCTATCTGTCTCATCCTCCACATTAAAACTGAGAGATTGTCGATTTCCTATAGGCTGCTCATTTGAAAATTTACTATGCAATTTACCCTTCAACAACTGGAATGACTCAAAACAAAATGGAACGGAGTCACCTTGTAGCATTTGATCATATGTGCCAGCTTCCAAGTTCTCATCTGCAACTTGACAATCAATGGCATTTGGGTGCTGAAAATCTAAATATGAGAAATCTTGAACAAAGTTTTTATTTCCCTCAGGATGGTCCAAATCAAGACTTGTTGAAAGTTGATTTCTGATTGCATGGAAATTGTCTCTAATGAACTGAAACGAATAAAAAAAAAAGGCAAATATCCTTCACTTAATTAAAAATTTGCTACACTTTCCTCATCATTGTCATAGCTTATATGCATCGGTTGATCACTGTACTTGAGCTGCTGAAAGTGAACTTCTTCCTTCCACAAACTAGCTGATGTTTTGTCTACAAGATTAGCTTCTATTTGGAGAACATAATCATCATCATACTGATCAAACTGAGGCAAATCATCAGTATACAACACGTCATCAAGCATACATGTCATATCAACAACTCTTTCTTCTCCAAAATGATCTATAAAACAATCACTATGACAACTGGGATAAGAAAAAGAATGTTTTGGATCAGCGACTTGTTCTTCTTCAATCAGCAAGTCATGGGCTTGAACGTTATACTCATTCCTTGTGGTGTTCTTTTGCATCATCTCTTCTACTGCCCTTACCAACATGTCAAGCTTTACCTCTAGAGATGTTGATTTCTCCGGATCTATGTTTTTCATCTCGTCTTCCTTCAACCTTGCCCTTCGGATCAGCAAATGAGCCTCTACATTTACTGCACTGTTATGTATCTATACAAGTGTTGCAATATTCCTTTCTCTCAACTAAAACTCCATTTCCAGATCAAAGGCACCCGGTTAGTGCAAGAGAGAAGATCTAGGAGAAGGTCTTATATCAGCTGGCATCGAAAAATATACTTGGTTAAATCTGGCAGAAAATTGTTGTACAGTTTCCCCTGGCAGTCTTTTCAGCTGGTTATACTTTTCTATAATGAAGAAAAGGTTCTGTATGATCACCCACCTGTCAAGGAAAACTTCAACGAACTGCTGGAAATCTAAGATGCTCGCATCAGGCAGGGCTTTGAACCAACTCTTGAATTTGCCTTGCAAAGAAAGAGCAAAAAAGCCTAATACTAACATCTTCGTCATCAACTTTAAAAAGGTCTAGGGAAGTCTCAACATTCTGCACATGTTGCTCAACGTTGACATTGTTACATTTACCGTCAAATCTTGGTAGATATAGGTCATAATTTTTAGGGAAAGCATGAAGAACAGAAGGTAAAACAAGAGGTTTATACCTATCTGGGACTATATAAGGTGTAGGAGTATATACAAGAGCTACAGGATCAGTCTTGTTTTCAGGCTCATCACTCTGAAGAGAGTCAACATAAGATGTGGGAAAAGTAAGGAGGCCAGGATCAAATGGAAACTCAGTATTTACACTTTTTGAATAGGTCAAGTGAAGATTTTGATCACATTTATCATACGACAAATTTTGAAAAACTTTCAGGATAGCTTCAAGAATAGCGAAGAAGTAATTTACAAGAAATCAGAATAGATCCTGAAGACCATTCCACTTTGGATACCTGAAATTTGTGTAAGATCCTTCCATTATCTCAGAGAAAAATTTATTCCTCCAGTGGAGTCTCTACATTGAGTTGGAGTCACCAGGTGAATGATTTTAGCCTTCTTATGTCTGATCGTTTTCCACCATCAACCATCAGATCTGAACTTGATACATGTACTGGGGCAAGACAATCTACAAGTCAAGTGTCACGTTCACAAGCTAGACCGGAGATTGACTGAAGAAGTGTTTATCTACTTCTACTAATGCAAAGCAAGAGCGTTTCGAAGGCTACCTGGCTAACTTCAGGCTCTGTCTGTAGCTTGTAAAAAAAAATAACACCAACAAGCATACCATTTTTGTCCCCAGTATCGTCGCCACTATGTTATTGCCTAAATCCACCTTAGGCTGAAGGAAGGCGAGATTCAGGGTAACACCAAACCACGCTCAGTCTGGTAGCTGGCCCTACCAGAACAGGAGAGTGCTCTCTCTGGGTCAATCTCAGGAAAAATGTATCAATAGAGCTTCAGATGACTGAAATAAGTTCTAATTTAGGCTAGGTATATAAATCAAGGAGTTTGGAATGATTTTTAAGGGTTTTTGTTGGAAAAAAGGGAAATGCAATTTTGGGCTTGGGGATGAGGCCAATTTCTTGCAGAGTTAAAGTTGGGGCAGGGAAGGCAAATGGATTTGATGTCTTAAATTGAATGAATGGATAGAAAATACTACTGAGGAGCTAAATAGGGTAAGAAGGTGCAAGGGTCCTCTTCAAATAGGTGAAAACATATAAAACTAAACAAAAATTTAAGGCAGAGCACCAGCAAACTAATGAATTCTACCTTAGTTACTCATTTGTTTGATTTCAGAAGCAAAGAGAAGGGAAATTTCATACATAAAACATTAATGAAACTTACAATTACATGGAGAAAAAAATCATCAAAACTCAGAGCCACAAGAGTCCCAACAAGTGCTGCAAAACTCTGGTCTTTCCTTTGCCAAAAATGTTGAAATGAATATACAATGAGGTGCCAAACTATTTCCAAGAGTCTAACCATGAAAATGTATGAGAAAATACATAATATAGACAAGCCTAACCCATTTCCATTCCTCTAGGGGTCGAGATCATCATTCTAGGAGTTGTTTCAACCATATCTAAACTAGGAACTAGAAAATAGGCCATGAAACAACTTACCTCTATATGCTAGGAAACTGATCCATTCACTCACATTTCACCTTTTAGTGAATGAATCTTCTAGAAAAAGTAAAAATATGCCCTAATTACATCATGAACATGAAATTACATCAAGATAAATCAAGAGTTACATCAAAAAGTGAAACTAGTCAAAACTGGCAGAAATTCTGAGCTGAAGAGTGAAAAATAGGCGAAAATTCTCTATGCGCCGCGCCCAAAATCTTTATGCATAGCACAAGTTTGGAGCTGATTTTGAGGCACTTCATGAAGTCAAAATTGAGCTCCTGATAGATATTTTGAAAGCCCTACCTGTCTACTTTGCAACTCAAGTGGAATTTCTACATTTGGATGTCCTTTGACCCTCCAAAAGTTCAATCTCCCAAGACTGGTTCCTGTGTGTGAAAAAAGTGGCAGAAAGGCCATTTTCAAGGTGTTTTTGACCCTTTAAGCAACCCAAAACTTGATGAAATCCTTAGGCCATTCCTGAGCATGCATAAATTTTTATAAAAAATCCAGAAATATCAAGTTTTCCTCTAGAAGATCTCTCAAACGTAAGCGCGCGCAAGGTCGCGCTATGCGTTGGGCAAGAAAACCTGTTTTGGACCAAAAATTCAAAAATGACAAAATTTTCTCCAAATTTGTTGAAATTTGGACTGAAGGTTCCCCATCAAATGTCATGCTCAGCCAAAGAAGCTTTGGCCAAGATTTAGAGTGGATCAGGCCTTTTACGCCTCCTCAGTGCATGTAGTTCAGTTGTAAAGTCACTGTCTTGGTCATATGATGAATCTGTGTCCACCTCCATGGTGTTTTGCAATGTGTATGACAAGTATATACTGATATATATGTGGTGAAAATAAGAGTTTGGTTTGTTTGAAAATGATGAATTGGTGTTTGTATTTCAATACCAAATGCATACCAAGTAGGAAATGAGGGACTGTGAGGAAATATTACAGTGGGTATAGTGGGCTATTGAAAATAATACAGTGGTAACAATGTGATTCAGTCAAATGAACTTTATAATTGTGGGGATCATCACTTGACTGTATTTGGGAATTGAAATTTTTTATAAATGATATGAAGGAAGGAAAATGGTAGGAAATGGTATGGTTTTAGGGATGGGACATAAGAATAAGTAATATGGGAACGTAAGGTAATCAAGGATGGACAATAATGATAGGATTTTGAAATGGAAAGGGATCACAGTTGGGAAATGGAAACTTGGCACCAAAAATACAATTTCAACACACCAATTTCAAACCCTTGGAGCAGCCTTTGCCAAGAAGATGGAGTTTGTGTTTACACCATTCAAATTCTCCAACCAACCTTCGAAATCACACCAAACACCAGCAAGAGCGATGTATCAAATTACTTGAACAAATAGGAGCGAAACATTTGAATTTGTTTGAAATTTGGGAAGTAGTGACAGAAATTTGGCCTGTCGGCTTTGTGCACCATGCATAAAGCCTAGTGCACCGCGCAGGTTTAATTTTTAACTGTGTGAAACTACCCTGTGTGCTGCGCAAGCCATGTGCGCCGCGCCCAGCTTCCAATGTGTCGCGACAGTGGATTTCACCCACAGTCTGGCCTTTAAGCACTGTTTTGCTTCTTCATCGATTTGTCTTTGGTTCTTTAATAACTCTTGCATGTGAATGAATTTTTTGAATAAGAAAATATCTGGTATACACAAAGGACTTTGATTTTCTTTTGACAAACCCACTTTCTCCTTTTGCAGACTTTGGCACTCTCACAAGGGAACTCTGTTTTGTTTCCTTTGGCTTTTTGGACTGATGATGAATTTTTGTCTGCTTTGCAGGGATGAATGGCATGGTGTTTAGAAAAGGTGACCAGGGCCGCGCCTGAATATTTTCATGAATGAAAAACCTTTAAAAATTACATATTTATTTACAAACAATAAATTTGACGATTTCTTCTTCAAAACAGAGTTTTGAAGAAGAATCGTTTTTAAGCATTAATGATGACGAAAATTTTGAAATGAAAACTTGCTAGAAACATC
The DNA here is from genome assembly GCA_034641835.2 of Pinus albicaulis. NCBI lineage: Eukaryota > Viridiplantae > Streptophyta > Pinopsida > Pinales > Pinaceae > Pinus > Pinus albicaulis. Next base: position 75,359,606 of record CM076579.1, on the reverse strand, counting down.
CTCATGTGCCTGCATGGAATTATTTGACACTTTTGAAGGTGAAACCCTAGACCTAGTGACTAAAAAGACTCTTTGCTGACCTAAATACCATCCATGACTATGAATGACTGTAAAATTGACCTTGATGAATTTTGATGAACTTTAATGATCAGACACAAGCCAGCAGATACATGACATGAGGGAAAATGAGAGACAAGACCCTTCCATCAAACAATCTATGCTTCTAATGGAATTCAACTAATTGGATGAACGAGACACCTAAAATGAAATGCAACAAAAGAGTTTTTGATCTCTGACGTAGGTATAACCAGACCGACTCTAACAAATATTTCGAAGCAAACACATCACTAAATTCTTTTAAAAACTCAATATATTTCTATTTTATATGCGTTGGCAGTGTTTTTGATAGTTTTATCATTCCGGGTTCTAGCTCACTACCTATATTTCACTTTTCTACATTTGCTTCAGTGGATTCCATCTTTGGCTTCTTAGCAACATCACTAAAATAAAACAGTTCTTCTAGAGGGACCAGCCCTCTTAGCAAGGTATTGTCTCTGAATTGCAGCACTTCAAAGTATTCTTTTTCTGGTCTACACACAAATCTATCTCATGTGGGTCATCTTTTGCTAATAGATTTATATCAACATCATAAGGGGGCTCTTTGTTGGATGTTTTTCCTCAGTAGAGCAGTCTTCTTCATGATCTGAGTATGATTTTGGCATCTCAAACTCATTTATGGACTGCAGGAAATATTCAATGTGTTTATCACCTTCAAAAACTTGCCAATATTTTATATTATCAGGGACTGCTGGACCATATTTGACTTGTATTGTGTATTGTTTGTTATGATGAGATTTTTGACAAGTACTGGCTGGGAAAGCTAGTCCATTGGCCATGATATTTTTATTTCTTGGGGTGAAGGCAAGATCATATTATTTGAATTTTTTTAGGAGGTCAAGGGAATCATTCCTATATGCTCTTAATCTAGGAAGTTTAGCTAAATATTCTCCCTTAATATGCCTAATGACTAGCTCGGAATCCCCATGGACATAGATCCTTTTAGCTCCTGATTTCTTGAGTAATTGTAGTCCTAGGAGGAGTGCCTTATATTCTTCTATGTTATTTGTGAATTGAAAGTTTATTTTGTATGAATGACCTTTTGCGTTATTTATCTTAGTGTTGTGAACCCAAAAACCTACTCTTGAACCAGTTTTTCCACAATAACCATCAAAGCTCATGCTCTAAAGAGGTTTTGTTTCAGACTTATGTTTGTCATTAGGTTGTTCATTTTCTATTTGGTCTGACTGTTCTTCCTCTTTTTCTTCTTCTTCTTCCACTATTTGTTCATTTATGGATATTTTTTCATTAATACTTTCATCATTTTAGAGGATAAATGAATCAATTTCTGTGTGGATAGGATAGAGATAGGAGTTATCAGGATTTTATTGACTGTTGACTAAGTATTTCATATGAGTCTCCCTATATAGTCTTCTTGGTTGAAAAAATACTGGTATGGTAGCATAGGTCATATCCATTTGGAGGGTGCCTTGAAGTTTAGCTCCCCATGAGCATGAAAGTAGCATGCCATATTTGGGAGGAATGTCAGCCACTACAATATCCATTACTAGGCTTTTGGCTAGTATTTGTGCTAGATTAACAGAAAGATCTTTAATCAGGCCTAGACATTTTACTCTACTAGAGTCAAAAGAGTATAAATATTTGTATGGTCTAGTTATCTCAAGGCCTAATCTCTCCATGCAACCTTTGGCATGAGGTTATGTGAAGCTCCTGAATCTAACATGGCATTGTGAAGGATCTTATCATGGATGTTAAAACTGACATAAAATGGAGGTACACCTCCCTCTTGAAATTTTCCTTCTACCTTAGGTCCAAACAAAATTCAGGTTTGTCATCATTTAAATTTATAGAATCTACATTTTCTCCTATGTTTAAAGCTTTCAAAACTTGGGATCTATATACATCTTGGCCAACTAATTCAGTAAGAGGTATGGAGATTTTTATCTTGGTAATTTCATTCTCAATACTGAATGGTGTCTGTGTTTTTGGAAGATTTAAATCAGTTTTATTAGACCCTTTTTTTTGCAACAATTTCAGCTTGTTGATTTTTTCTAGAGGTATCAGTTGAATCAGTTTTATTAGGGCTACTAGTTGATGTACCAGTGCTAATTTTTGGATTTTGTTTGTTTTTACTTTTATCAGAACTTTTAACCACTATGTTTGAAGTTTCTATTGTTTTTTTTTAAGATCGAATTTAGGGTTTTTTCTAGCAGAAATTGCAGGGTTATTTCTTTTGGGTTCCTTTCTCCTAAGGTAATACTGCCTATGCACTTCGATGATGGAATTTTCGAATCCTTGTTTATAGTCCTCAGATTCTAGCCATTCTTATTCAAATGGAGTTGGGGAAAACATGCCTTGCGATTCCTCAGTGAGGAAAACAATATCCTCATTATTCACTCCCATAAGATTGATTTGACTTTGTTTTGGTTCTTCAATCATACCCTAATCCTCATCAACATAATTTTCTTGGAAAGGAGGTCTGATTTGCTAGTCAGGTCCTCTCTGTCTTATTTGAAGGGGATTTTTCCTAAAGTTTTAGTTTTTGTTCTGGTTTCTATTCTGAGGAGCTGTTTGGTTTTCTCTGGGGTAATCTCTCTCATTTATGTTTATTCCTTCCACATCCTTTTGATGGTTCTAACTAAGTTATAAATCTTAGTATTAGATGATGAGGGTACTAACTCTTCTCTATATGTGACTATCTTTTCATTTTTCATTCTAGCCCTCTTGGGAATCAAATTTACCTCTACACTTGCTGCACCCCTCTGCATATCTTCTAATGTAAGAGGATCTCTTTCTCTTAGTTGATAAGCCATTTCTAGGTCAAAGCCACCTAGAAATTTCATTAAGGCTAGACCTTGTCGAGGTTTCATGTGGGTAGGGATGGCATTGTATACACTATTGAACCTAGTGCATAATCTTAGACACTCTTTCCAATGTTTCTTTTAATGTTTTCATATTCTGATAAGATTTGGAGAGGGTTCTTCTGGACTTCCCATTTGTTTAGGAATAGTTAATTAAAATCAGTGAGGTCATGTACACTATTATGGGTTAGGATTTTAAACCATTTTCTTGCGTATTCCCCTAAGATTTGAGCAAACATTCTTAGTTTAGCAGTTTCATCATCTATTTCTTGTCTGTCAAAATAGTCATTCATTCTATCCACATGTTTTTGAGCAATTGTAGAACTACTTGCATCATATAAGGGAATCTTGGACTGATAGTCCTGTCGTGGAATTGTTAAAGAAAATGGTAGAACTAATGGGGCATAACAAGTTGCCATGGATGAGGGATGGGGAAACAAAGGGGGGTTAACAGGTGGAGGGTTAAATGGAGGAAGGTGAACAATGGGTGTATGAATGGGGGTTGAAGTTATTACAACATGATTCTAATGTAATATTCATGGGTCTAAAACTATATGGGTTATCCAACTCTGGGATTTAATCCTAGAAAAGCTTTGTTCCAAGGGTGAACAAAATAAGATATTTTGCAATTTTTTAATGTTTTCAGGTAGGGAATTTTCCTTGTGAATAGGTCTTCTAACAGTTGAATTTTTAGAACTAGGATATTTCCTTAGGATGTGCTCAGGATTGTCAACTATTGCAGGATGTTTTGGGTCAGGATGGGAACTGGTACAAATTCTTCTAGAAGCCAAAACTTGGACCCAAGGAATAGAGAGGTTGAAAATTTTATAATATTTTGAAAAATAAACCAATCTATGAAATAAATACTTTATTCACAAATTATTTTTACCAATTTCTTTTTGAGGTTTGATGATATCAGGATTTCTCAATAATTTCTCAGTGGAATCTATAGAAAACCAGTGGAGTCAGCAGGCCTATTGAAAAATAGTGGAGTCACCAGGTGGATGATTTTAACTTTCTTGAGGCTGGCTGTTGTCCACCATCAGCAGCCAGATACCAGCGTTGGCTAACACTTGAGTCATTTAAATTTGAATGGGGCTTTATGAGTTCTTGATGAAATATTTAGCTTTTTAATAACTCAGTTTAATTCCCCAATATGGTTTCCACTATGTTGGCTCCCCGTAATTTGCAAGATTAGGAAAAAAAATCTGCAGAAAACCACATCATACTACTTTGGAGTCTAGGACCTAGCCTTCCTGGGCTCAGAGAGGGCTCTCTCTATGTTTATGACGAAAATTATTTATCTTTATGTTTATGTTTTTTGATTTTAGGCTAGTTATAAAGCTTGGGTTTGTTTGTTTTGTTTGATTGATTGATTGTTTAAGTTGAATAGGTAGACTATGAGGAGAATTAATCCATTGGGCTATGGAGTTATAAAAGGTTTTAATTTTACATAAACTTTGCAAGGTTTTTCATAGAGAAAGCTAACCATATCAAGTGGATATTTTTAGTTTAGATGAAATACGAAATGACAAAAAATTGTGAATTCAGTAAAGCTAAAAGGAAATTAAGAATCCTTTAACTATAATTCAACAAGAAAAGTCTTTGAAATAACTGTTTCAGAGAAACTAAAGAGCAGGACACCCTTGAATTCTTTAATAAAACTTTATTAAGAAAATATTTAAGACAAAAATTCATTAATCCTAAAGAGAAGGACACCCCTCAACTCTTTAGCTATTACTTTTAGACAAAGAAAACATTCAAGATAATAGTTCAGTGAAATTAAAGAGTAGGACACCCCTGAATTCTATAGCTAAACTTTATTAAGGAAACCTCAAGACAACAAGCCAGGTGGAACTAAAGAGAAGGACACCCCTGGATTATTTAATCAGACCTTGCAGAAGAAAACATAAATATAATAGAAACATATAGAGTTAAGGTGCCCAAACATCATATCTCAATATAAAATTTCTGTTCTATTATCAGAGAAATGATGTACAATGTGGTAAACAAAGGAGAAGCAATGACAAAGAGGGATAACATCACCATTAACATATCTCAAGAATCTTGTGAACGTGATTTTATTACTGATGTCCAAGACAGTTACAATGCTCCAATGCAATAACCTTTGCAACTGAGAGTCCGATCAAATCTGGTCTAGCAATCAACTAAGTAATCAAGAACCAACCAACAATAAAAATGAACAATACATGCAGTATTTATCTGTAGATGAGGAGGTTGCTACTATTCTAGGGTTTCAAACTGCACTTATTACAGAGTAATTGTAATATTGACCTTTGAGACCATGCAAGGCCCAAGGAAAAATATCACTGACTAACTTGTTGTAGTAATAACTCTTAAATTAACTGCTGAGCTAGCTTTTAAGATATTTTTGGCTATTTGGCTTTAGTATTAACTTTTACAATAACTTTTGAGTTGCGTAAAATATCTCTGACTACTTTAATAACTGTAGCTACTTTTATTTAAGTGAAATGAGGTTGTAGGTGGAAAATGTGATTTGAAGAAGTAATTGTTGAGTGCCTTATTCATTTGGCTCTGTTATCTTCACTAATTTATCCTCAGATTAGTCTTTAAACCTTGATTTTAGATTTTATTTATCCTTTATTTCTCTGTTTGATTCCTTTAATATGTTTTTATCTTTTATCTCTCTTTGAATGCCTTGAGTTACCATAATCTCTCCCATAATCATCTCTTATCTATGTTTTGTCTTTAATTTTGTCTTCTAACCATGTCTTTCATCTTCAGTCTTTGATTAATCCTTTAATCCCTTTTACCTTTCTCTATTATGTAACTGTGCTTTCATTTGCCATTTATCTCTGTGCGGCCACTATAAAACTCTTTCATTTTCTTTATCCTATCCATTGAAGAATATCTTGCTGCCTTTGGTGGAATTATACGATCAACAATGGTCGTGATCCTTTGCTGATTCTGCTTGATCTTGCACTCTTAGTCCTCTGATAAATAAGGCTTCTAGGTCGTCACACAGAGAGCTTATTTTAAAACATTTTTAGACCTAGAAATGATTTTTGTTTTGTTTTGTAGGGGTTTACATGGCAGATCAGGGCTTATCATGGAGATTCATGGTTTGACACGTTCAAACAGTGTCAATGGTGTTATTTATGGGGTGGAGTGGTAAGCGATTTACCGCATGAGGTGAGAGCAGTTTGGTGGTTTATGTAGGGGGCATGCGATGGCATGGAGGGAGTGACGTGTGGTGGAAACAACAGGTGCGAATACTATTGATTTCAAAAGATTTGGTGGTGTTAAATGCCATATAGTTGGGGTTGTAACATGATATTAGGGTCGTTGGATCGGGGGGAGAAGATCCGACGGTGGTCGGGCGATGAGATCGTGAGTAGGTTTCGAATGTTGGGGTCGGGTTTTGAAATAACACAATGGGTTAAATAACAAAGCGGCGCTAGGGTTTTAAATGCAATGGCAGGTTTGAATATGACATGGGGCTGGGGTATATAATAAAGTGGATGGTTTATTATATGCATGGCTTTTATAATGCGGGGCCTGGGGTAAGTTTTTAAAGTGAAGGCACTTTATATGTAGGGTAGGGCCAGGGTGACATCGACGCGGAAGTAAAGGTTTAGAGAGGGGGTTTTTTAAACATAAATGGGTCGAGTATTTAAAATAAAATAGATTCTTATTTAAATAGTGGGGCCCGAATAAAATTAATTTAAAAAACAATTTAAAAGGGGGTTTTTACATTGTTTTGAAGGAAAAGAGGGGAATGAGTGAAAGGGAGGGGTTAAATGGGGTTTTTAGCAATAGGAGTAGGGTTTTGAGTAGTGGAAGGGGTAAAAATGAGGGCTTTTAGGGTGAATCATGGAATTTTAGAGTAAGAGAGTGATATGAATAGGTAAAATGAGACATAGTGAATAGGTTAAATGGAAAATAATGAAGGCAGTGAGATTTCTAAAAATAAATGATAGTCGGGGAATTTTATTTTCAGCAGTCTGTAGAGAACCCATATTCATGTAGTGATACTATAGAATACAGGAGACTAACACCTATGAAATTTTTCTTTGATCCCCGCAGGATAGTGTTTATGTGTTCACAGGATAACATCACAAATAAATATTAGTAGTATTTGAGTTCTCTAAAATTGGTAAATCTAAGTTTGAAATTTATTATTCATATCTCACTAGGATAAGGGGCTAACTATATCCATGCCCCCACCTCTTGAAAACATGTTACTTAATCATAGGACAAAGGTTTATTTTGATGTTGATGAGAGTATAAACTCTAGTATAGATGGGTCACGTAACTCCTTCATGTTATAGAGTGCGGCCCCAATATGTCCACTAACTAGTATAAACTTAATGATTCTTAACCTTTAGAATTGAAGCAAAAATAATTAAATCATAGGTTATAAGAGTAAAAAATTGGATACAAGAGATAAATGAGATGAGATATGCAAATATAACCCATGTATTAATTATCTCCAAAGGAAAGAGAGTAATTTTCATATGAGTCTTAAGGTAAGGAAACCTTTCAATGTCAAATTACATCAACACAAGACAAAAATATTCAATAACCTTCCATCCTAATAAATATATTCTTAACCTTTAGTACCAATTTCCTTAAGGACTTTATTTGATCAATATTACATTTTTACATTAAATACCTATCCCCTTATTGCATACATTAATCAACTAACAGATAAGCACCCTAAATTAGCTAGGTCAAGGTAGGGTCCTAACATGCCCTCCCCCTTCAAACGAGCATATCATCATCATGACTTCAAGTGTCAAAGTTGTTGTAAAATTGTTATTAGTTCTACTGTGGCATTTTATAGATTCATATCTTTCCACTATATTAGTACTTCTCATGTTGTGCATTGGCATGTCAATTGACAATATCTAGTAGCTAATACTAATTCAAGATAGAGCTAAATAAACCATTCTTCATTAAGTTTTGCTAGGATACTTTACACCCTTTAATTCAATACAAATACCTTCATAATACAAGGAACACAAAATATTGAATGTATCTTGGAGTTGATTCGAAAATTTAGTTAGTAGACAACTTATCCAACGTGATAAATGATCTTATAAGGTCCATATAACCTTGGTGCAAGTTTTTGGTGATTTTTTTTTTCTATGTGGTAATTTTTTATAGGATTGAAAGTGAATAAATATGGCATCCTCTTCTAAAAAATAATTATGTGGGTGATGTTAGTTCACTTTTTGCTTCATCCTAGTTTACCTACAACTAAATTATCCTTAAGTGTGCATATATTGTCTTCTCTAGTGTGAAGGATGTGATCCATTACATGAACCTTGAAAGTACTTGGTAAATATAAATCCACTAATAAATTTTCAAGCCATGATAGCTTCATATGGTGTCCTTTCTATAGAACCATAATAAGGGATATTGTAAAACCATTCTAGATGTGGTAGTCATTCTTCCCATTAGGCGCATCCTTTCTGAAGTGAATCCTAGCAAATAGATTCCTAACAACTTGTTGACCACTTCTATTTGACTATTAGCTTGGTGTCGATACATGTTTCTCATTTTCAATTAGGTTTTGTGAAGTTTAAACAAATAGTAGAAAAAATTTCTAATGAATTTAGTTTCCCAATTCGACAGAATAGAAATGGACATGTCTTGTAACAAAAAACAATCTACTCTATCAAGAATTGGAATACCATGGATGGTATAAATAGGTGTGATAAAACAAAAAAATTAGAATATGAAGGAAAATTTTCAACTACCGTCATGATAACTAGTTATTAGCTTTGGTAAGACCCATTATAAATTCCATGAAGATGTTAGTCCAACTAGTGGTTAGAATTGGTTACTGGTTTCAATTCCCTAGGAGTCTTCATTATATCGCCCTTGATTCTTTCATAAACATCATATGTCACTATAAAATCTTATATGTTTTCTTTCATTCCTTTATAAAAGAATGAATGCTTATCGAATTCATAGGTTTCATGAAAGAGAGAGTCACCCAAGATAACTGATGATTGCAACTACTATAAGACATTTCTATTAAGAAAACATTTCACCAAGGAAATGTTCCCTTTGTACTTCGAGGTATTTTCTAACCATATATAGCCTTTAGAAAGGTTGGGATCTTCTTGAAGCCATAGTATGAGTTGAACCACATTGTCCTTTGATATCCATTCAGGATGAGCCTAATTTAACCAATTTGATATGAGGAAGGAAAAGGAAAAGATGGATTATTTCTCATATTTCCTTGATAAAGCATCAATCACTATATTTATTTACATTTTTAATTTATGATGCCATAATCAAATGAAATCATTGTAATGACTCACTTATGATACTCTAAGGATAATAACCTTTGTTCCAGAAAATACTTGAATCTTTGATGCTCGATTTTGATTTCAAATTTCCTCCCTATGAGATATAAGAAAAAAGTATAATTGCATGAATAATGGACTCATATATTTCTCAGAGGTGTATTATACTAAATTAAAATCACACAACAACTTAGTAGTGAGTACCAATGGATGCCATATTTGCATCAATTCCATGCTAAGACCTTTTCCCAAGGCATCACATATCAAGACAAAATTCTTGGTGAAATTAGGCACTCATAAAACTAGAGTAGTGTACATGTTATGCTCTAAAGTTGATAATTCCCACTTAGTGGATTCTCTGCATACAAAGGAATATTTTTATAGTAGGGTTATTAAAGAGGTAAAAAAAATTCATAACATACCACAAACTTCTTGTAATATTTCATAATTCTCAAGAAACCATACAAGTTCCTCTAGATCTTGAAGCATGACATTAATCCCTTGACAAAGCCATTTCGATCAAGATATCTTGGAAATTTCACTATAAATTTTTTTTAGGAACTTTTAGATATCAGAATTTAGGGGATACTGAGAAGAAATGCCTAGGTACATTTGGTAATTTTTTTATTTTTTGGTCCATTAAACTTTTTGAGATATAGTTTGTTAAAGTTAAGGTTTGTGACTAGTATTGAAATCAATTTCAATGGTCATCTTAAATTTTTTGTTGTAAATATATTTTGGAGGATTTTCATATTGTGATATTTTCATTTTCTTAATTGGGATAACAATTTTAGAATAATAATTGGGATAATAATTTTGAATTTTGTTTCAATATACTTTCTAACATATAGCTTATGGAAGTTAATGCTATTTACTAGTCATGAAATTGTTTTGAGATTAGTTGTTTGGGAATTTATGCTCTAACTTTATTTTAGTCAGCATATAGATTGAATTTTCAAAACTTTAATAGAAAATATTTAAGTACATATGGTATAAATGTCTTGTTATAAGATGCTATAATTTCTTAAATATATATTTTGGAAATTAGGGATTTTGAATAGTCCAAAAACTACTCCCAAATAGATGTTCTTGGTAAAAATATTGTGTATATAGAACTCAGAAAGTCCAAATTGAGTGCCATTATTTCATTTAAATACAATACATAGTATAATATTTAAGGTAAAAATTAGATAAGTACATCCAAAATATTGAACATATCACAATCCATACAAGTTCACTATTTGGAAAGGGACAAGAATCAACAAATCTTGAGAAGTTACCATAAATTTCACTGGCACATCAGAGTTTGTTAAGACCTATGACATTGTAGATAAGACATATCCCAATACTATTGGCCAAAATTTTATAAAGGCATAAATTTTAGACATACATTGGGAGAAATCTTAACTTCAGAACAATCTTTAAATCAAGATTTCAAAGGTATGTAAATTACCATCAAGGTAAGTTTTTATTAGAAGATATATTTTTTCTCATTCAAGAATATGATGAGTAAAATGAGGATTATTACTATTATTAACATTTCACTTGGAAAAGGGTGCTAAAAATATTTCTACTATTGCTAAACATTTAGAGGGATCAACCATGAATGAAGAAGACATAAACTATACTTTTCACCACCTATCCAAATTGGAGAAGAGATTTGATTGTTAGGTCAATAAAAATAAATGGTTTGAATGATTATAAGAATATGAATGAGAATATGGATTATATGGATAATAATATGGAGAAAATATGAAAATTTTGAAAATTTTAATAACCACCATATTCTTATGTACCATAAATGGAAGATTCCATTAAGGACATATAAATATGTAAGGAAATGATGAAAATGTGGAGGAAATAAATAGTGAGTCTTATAATCATGATTATTCATCACCTCTAGTTCCACATAATTGGGATTTCCACTTAGGAACTAGTAACTACATAAATTATGTCACCACGCCTCCCATATTTACCTGCTTTTACAAGCCCTCTAGGTAAATATGAAGTGAAGTGATACTATGACATGACCTGACCTCCAAGTTATAGTTATGTAGTTGGCACGACAAAACAACAACTTTACTGATACCCCTCAGAGACCATAGACCTCTTAGAAGGCTACAAACCACCCCAGGCGGTCAATTCTTGAGCTAGACCCCTTTTCCACTAACCCAAAACCCAAACCACATGCAAAACAAGGTAAAGGTGTGGATATAAGCCTCAAACCGTTTGCATAGGTATGACTCCATGTGGTTATGGCATAAATTCCCATGTTTTTTGCTAGCGGTCTGAATATTTAAGACACTTTTCAGGATAGCCTCCATACCACTACCCATAATTGCATGTAACTTTCCATAATCATAATTTACATGATGACAAGGTCATACCTTCAAAATTGAACCAATAATTTGACCTGTCTTCCTAGAACATGGTAGAAATTTCATCAAAAATATGGAAAACATGTAAGCCACAAGTCATGAATGCATATTTGAGTATAAATATCTAAAACTCATCTAAAAATCACTAAAAAAGTCTAATGGACACTCAAGTAGTTGCAACAACACTTGTTATCCCATGCATTCGTCAGCCATTTAATTTTTAAATCATGACCAAGAGCCATAACTAGAGTACATCATAGAATAATGATTTTACAAGCCCTCCAGGTAAATTTAAAGGATAGTGCTACTATGACATGACTCGGCCTCCAAGTTCCAGTTATGGATGTGGGGCAAAAAAAAACAAAAAAAATTATTGACACCCCTTAGAGACCACAAACCACTCAGAAGGTTCGAAACCACCCTAGGTGGTCAATCCCTGGTCTATACATGTTTTCCACTGAATTAACAACCCAACCTCACACAAAATAAGGAAACGATGTGGTTATAGACCTCCAAATGCACACATAGACTTGCCTCCATGTCGTTATGGCCTAAATTCCCCTATTATGTGCCAAAAATCCACATATCTGAGAAAACTTTTAGTCTATCCTCCAAATCACTTCCCATAATTTCCTATAACTCTCTAGAATGATAATTTACATGATGAAAATGCTATACCTTAAAAATTGAATCTAGAAATTTACCTAGACTTCCTAGAAAATGGTAGACATTTCACAAAACATATAGTAAACATGTAAGATACAAGTCATGAATGCACATCTGAGTATAAACCTCTGACATTAATTTGAAAATCCCCAAGAGGGTATAATTCCCTCTCAAGTAGTTGCAACAACATTTGTTAGCTCATGCATTCACCAACCATTCAATTACTAATTAAATCATGAACAAGAGCCATAGCTAGAGCACATCATAGAACCATGCTTATAAGGAACATATAATGAGAATGTTAACCATGACAGAAAAACCATAAAATCAACATAATAACAAGTACAAGTGCTTATAAATCACAATAGGAAAAATAACTCTTATTAACATATCCAAAAGCCAACCAAGTCAGGGATTTCCACGTACCACTTGACCATATATTGAGTTGAACCGAATATTTCTTTCAGCCAGTCGCCCCTATTCCATATTCCAATCACGAATGTGGGATCTCATGGGATAAGGAAAGATATAAAAAACCAAGGGAATCTATAGGTTAAATCACCACCACCCTCAAGCTACCATCATCTCACCTAAATTGGTCCCTAGATCAGAAAATCAAACCACCCTTGGATGCCTCAGAATTTATTCACCATACCTTGAGAAATTTTCCTCAGATCCACCTCACCTAATTCAAAAACCTCCCGACAATCCAAAGCTCAACTAAGAAATGAATCCCATAAAACCATGGCTATCCAGGAAATGGCAAGGAAAGGCTGAAACAAATGTCAAATCAGACAAGTCCTATGCTAATGAAAACAAATGAACCAAATAAAAAAATTCATGCACCAAACATTCACACCTCAGCTAGGAAATCACACATGCAACCTATTACCTGCAAAATCCTCCTACTGAAGTTGTTAATCCGACCTAATCCTTGATTTCCTTTGATTTATTTTTTTGTACTTTTCCTTCCTTTGCTAGTCCTTTTCTTTCCTTTTCTTTCTTTCTTGTTCTCTCCTCTTGGAGCTCTCTGTATCTCTCTTTCTCACTTGGCCCAAGCTAAAACTGAAAAAAAATATGAACTGGTTCTCTAGTGCCTTTTCATTATTGATGTCTCCGTTTTCTTCATTTTCCTTCATTTTTCCTCTAATTTCCCTTGCATGCAAATGTGTGTCCCTTCACCTTCCTTTTCTCCTATTTTTCTTTATATATATATAAATTAAAATTATCACCTCTTTTCCTTTTCCAATCTCTTTGCCAATTTCCATAGCCATTAATAAAATAAAAGTGATTCCCACTATATTACTTTCCCACCATTCATCTTGGAATACATGTCCCATGACCTCAGTCTTAACTTTATTTTATTATCCCTTATTACATGAAAATTCAGCCAGGGGTTGTTACAAATTCCAAGATTGAAATGAGGAAATTTGATGGTAAACATCATATGACATAGATATTCTAGATGGAGAAATTATTTGTTCAACACCAAGTGTTTTGGAAATACTAATATGTGGGGTGAATCAATATTTCATTACTTTTGATCATTTTTCATTTAATTAATCTTGAAAAGGAATTCGCATCAGATAATCAGTCATCGAAAATGTATGAACATAGAGATTAAAGTGAAATTCAAAATTTGACGAAGAAATACTTGAAAAAATTCTTTAATTTATTGTAATATCTTGTGAGTCTAATCCTCTATAAGCATAAAATTACAAAAAATTCAATCTTAAACTCATCAAGGATATGAGGAAACTAATCCTCAGTAAGCACCAAATAAAATTAATTTCAATATTCAACTATAACTTAGCCTTCAAGACACTAAGACTTGGCCTTCAAATTAGGATAGATCTAGATCTTCAAATAGGAGAACTTAAACCCAAAACTTAGCCTTCAAAAAATAGAATTAATTCCATGAAACTCAAACTTGAAAAAATATTTTTCATCCCTCAAAAAAACATCAAACAAATCAAAAACCCTTTCCAAGACCAATACCAAAAACGCTTCAAAAGATGTGCCAAAACCCTTCAATGAAAATATTTTCTAACTCAGCTTTACTTTAGTTCTTCTTAGTTCACGAGGTATGAAATTTGTACATGCTCCTAAACATAGAAGTGAATACTTGAGTAAACAGTGGTTAGAAATGATCCTTCTCACACCTATTGATAGCACATTTAAATGTTGGGTTAGGTCCGACTTGTCCACTAGCTAGATTGACAGATGCAACTGCTATAATTTATAATGAATATTCAAAAAATAATTTATCCTCAACTGTGAAGAGTTAAAAGTAATTCCAAATATCATTGGAAAGGCCTTATAATAATATTTCTAATCTTATATTCTATGATCCCATTTCAATTAGGTTTTGGAGTAAAAATTACCTCAAATATAGGGTATTTAAATGGGGCTTTCTTGTATCTTGGTTGGGTCATCTTGAAAAAATATTTCATATCTCATAATTCATATGGAATTAGATGGATTTAAATATACAGTTGGAAAGGTATCAAAATATGATATTTGAATGTGTACTTTCCAATTTCTTTTGGACAACCTTTGACATCAATAAAAATCATTTCCAAAAGTATTTCCATTTGTTATTGATGGAAATAATTTGATATTTTATTCTTCTAATGATTTCTCCCCCTATTTGTATTCTCTTCATACTTATTCCCCATTGATCCCCTTGTCTTCATTTTGTCCCCCTTTGAAATCAATAACAAAGGGTTCTCCCCCGGAGTTTGTGCATCCTTTACTAAGATAAAGGAGAGGTAACTCCCAACATCTACATGAAATATTCAAAATTTTCTCTCGTAAAATGTTTTGTAAAGATGTGAGAAATATGTTCTTTGATGCTAATATATTCCATATTAAAATTCTGCTAAGTGACTTATTTTCTAAGGAAATGATACTTTATTGGGGTGAATTCATGAAGATGGGCTACACTTTTGGGGCAAATGTGGTGATGAAATTTCAATTTTTTACTCTTTATTGAATTGAAGCCCTAAAAATTCATATAAGAATTATGAATTTTGATTTGAAGTAAACAAACAATATGTGGAGAATTATGTTGTTGTGCTAATGATATTTTTTGCAATAAAATTTAGTGTCATATAATCTCTCAATTTTTCCATTAAATGCAATACTCGTCCTTGCAAATTTTCACACATATTAAGAGGTATGTGTGTGTTCACGTACCATAAATTAGTATAATATGTGTAATTTAAAAATATATATATATGAGCTTGATGTAAACTAAGAGAATCAATTTTTTCATATTAAAATATTTTTTTATGAAAATGATATTTTTTATTATTTTTCAAAGTTGGCAAAGTAATATTTAAATGAATTTTGGAGACACATGTCCGTGTAAGATTTTTTTCAAATATTTAAATAAATTGAAAAAGCAAGAGTACCATTTTGAATAATACTCGTAAACAAAGATAGTGGTATTTTTTGAAATTAGTTCATTGCGCGTATTTTATGTTATTGATTTTTTATTCAGTGCCTTTGAAATTATCCAAAAATATTTCAAGAATTATGTTTAAAATAAATTAGATGAAAAATATCATATGAATTGGAAAGTTTCAAACTCTTATGCCATTGGATAGAGGATTATTTCAAGAATCCAACATGATCCACTCTTCCACTTAAGGATAAATTCTACCCTAAACCCGCTAGGTCACAAAATGGGGTTGCAAAGAAATTTGCAGAAGGGGTGTTGAAATTGTGATTTTTAAGACCTTAGGAGCTCGATCAAGCAATTAAAACAATCGAGTGAGCATTAAAGAAAAAATCGATCAAGCCATATAGGTTGTTAACCAGTGGCTTGATCGAGCCATTAAAAAGATAAATACCACCAATAGTTTACCAACTTTTATTAATGACATTTATGTAAAATTCCATTGCTGAGGGGATCGATTGAGCATCTACTGTCAACCCCCCAAAAAAAATAGTCCAAATTCAAATGTATAAAAATAACAACAAACATTCATTCATAGAGAATACTAGAGCGAAAAAAATGCACAAGGATTCACAGCAAACATGGTAAATTAGAGATTTGGATCTAGAAAAAGAAAGAAATTTTCAATCATAGGGGAACTGTGAGAAAAATATAGAGAAAGGATGATAAAAAGACGATATACATTGAGAGAACAAGATGATCATGCAATTCAATAATTTCATTTAAATATAGGTAATTCAAATTGTCTCACTTCTCATATTATTTGATCCATATTGTATGAATTAGGAAATATGATTGAAATCCATACACAAATGGATAATGAAACAATAAAACTAAGATAAAATAATCATTGAAGGTAATACCATGTAGTTAAAAATTGAGATATAACAACAATTAAAGAAAACCACTCGAAACCTTGAAAATGATTGAAAGTTACTTAAAACCATGGTTTATTAGAGTTTTCTGAAACCACTTGAATTTATGAAAATTATGAACCACCTTAGAATTGTAATGGTTTAGAATAACCCACAAAAACTAAGTATGTGATTCAACCAAAAAAAACATTGTAACATAATTTCCATATATTATTTACATGAATTACAATTCATGGCAATTTCTTTAGAAGAGGGATTAGAAAAAATGGTTGTCACATAGGTGCTCCAAAAGCTATAAACATTAGCTTGATTAATGCTTTATATCCTTGTATGAGTTAAAAGAGAGAAAATGTGTCAAGATCTAGAAGGAGCAAGAATATATCTCCTTCCAATGTGCATGTTGTGAAGATATTCTTTGTTAAACGTATATAAAAACATTAAATTTTCGTAGTTCATTCATCATAATATATAACGTTTAATGGATCCTTGAATCCTAAATGATGATCCCTACCTTTTGTTAGACTCCTATACCAATAGGTGTCATATTTCATGATTGTCTTATTGAATTATGGAATATGTTCAAACCTTCTTACTTGAGCAAAGGTGTTCCATATTCTTAAAAAACCAAAAAATCAAAAAAGTTAAAAAATGTAAAGAGGGTATACCCTAAAAGAAAGATCAAAGGGTAAAAAGAATAAAAATGGTCAAAAAGAGAAAGAAATGAACCCCAAGCAAAAAAATAGACCAAGGAAAGTGTGCAAATCCAAATGCCACTACTTTTTACTCTGTTGTAATAAATCAATTGTGTGCAACTTGTGAAACTTTTGCCACAATTTATGAATAAGTCAAACTGTTTAAACTTGGCTTAGTCATATTTCAATTTCATATTATAGATTAGAGAATAAATATCTAGCCAAACAGTTTAATCTTGGCAGATAAGTAGCTAGGTAGAGTGAATAAAAGGTGCTCAACAGTTTAATCTGAGCCCTTGGATGTAATAAGAGTAGAAATAGATAGATTTATCATGTAAAAAGAAAAGATTGAAAAGGGTTTGCAAGTCTAAATGCACCCTAATAAAGAAGAGAAAATGGTAGTGTTAAGTAGATAGGGTAGGTAGATGGTGCTACAAAGTGTTATCTGATGAATGGTGCTGCTGCATGTTTTTGATCATTTACTTTCATCACAAGTGCTAAAGCAGGAAATACACTGAAAAATCACAGCAAGCAAAGTCAAATTCATTAACCTCCCGCATCATTTTTTCCCCTCAAGAGTTTTACTAATTTCCCCAAAAGTACTAAGGTAATTTGAGATCAAAGGGGCTCAAGGCATTTCCTTGACTTCTGGAGGGACCGGACCCTCGGCCTAATGATCAAAAGACCTAAGCACTTGAAATAATCCATCATTGATTATCTTCCATCTTTAACTTTTTCCTAAGTAAAATTCTATTTTACTTAGGAAACTGATGCAATATTCCATAAAATTCCTCAAAACAAATTGTTATTCTAAGTTTAAGTGTTGAAGATAAAATGTTGCAATTTACTTCATAAGTTATCACTTTCTTAGATGTACAAAGATGTTTTGATTTTCCTTGTCCTTTACCATATTAACATTTAATTCTACTATATTAAATCCCTAGTGAAATCCCTTTTCCTAAGTTTATAACTCCCTTTTGTATAAATATCCCCAAAACCCTTTATTATAATGTTTTACCAAAGTATTATGTCCCCGCACATTGAAAATAAAACCCCGTCTTATAAACCCTTTGGTGAAATATATCTTTATAACATTAATCCCGCCCTTATGATGAAATAATTGTATTAATTAATTCATCATATAATAAAAAATATATAAAAACGTTAGACATACAATATGTGTGTTTAATACCAAAAACATCAATAAAACTTTGCGAAAATGTTGTGCCACCGTGGTCCGTCTACGTGGCATTCCACCTAGCCAACTCCGCCGCAACCCCTTTCTTTTGCATACAGGATTAATTAAGTCGCCTGGACTAATTAATAACTATTTCTGCCAGTTAAAAAGCCCCCGGAGCGATTAAAAACATTTAAAAGTGTTTAAAAGTACGACGGGGCCCACATGAAACCTCCGCCCATCTTCCCATCGCCCCAACCGTTGGATCAGCCTCCCGCAGATCAACGGCCAGCGTTGATTCCGCTGCCCATCCCTTGTCAGCAATTTAACCAGCGGGGGATGGGTGGTTTTTGAATAGTCAACCATCCACGTGGCGATTATCCTATGGAATCGCTGCCCCTCCGATAAAAACCACCCTCGACCAAAAGCGGTGCGGGGACTTCCCGCTTACCACTTACCGCCCGACTCTGCACACGTCATCCAGTACTACCATGACGTCACACCTCGAAAAAAACAAAAACCCTTTTGACTTGTAAATAAGCCATTTTTCGTGTTTTTTCAGTTATTTTTAGTTTCTGAAAGCGACAGAGCTCCCGCTGCAATTTTCAAATTTCACTGCAAATACACCAATTTACTCCGAAATTCCGCTGCACCCGTGTTGAAGAACGTCCCCGCCATTGCTCATTACCTGTTAAAGAACCAGTTTCCATCTAAAAACAGGTACCCTACATTGGCACATCTTCAGCAGCCACTCTACAACAAGCTCTACAGGAAGATAGTCCATCAGTAGCAGCAGAGCCCAAGGGTAAAGGAAAAGAACCTATAGTTCAGGTCATTGAAACCCTGGTCATGGCAGAAAAATCACAGAGTTCCAAAGCACTAGAACTATCTCAGACTTCTCACACACCAGCAAAGCAAATCCAAGTTCCAGAGATGCAAACTCCACTGAATGTGGAAATAGGGAAAAAGAGGCTAGCTCCGGATACCACACCTTCAAAAGGAGCCCCACAAGTTTATCAAGCTAAAAAACACAAGTCTGATCCACCTCCAGATGTAGAAATTATAGATGAAGTATTTGATGATGGTAGAGAAGATAGTCAGCAAACAAGTACAGCAAGTGAAACAAACATAAGCCAGAAAGGGATACAAAAGCAATTAAGCACTGAAGTATCTTCTTTCAGACCGCCAAAGACAGATACTGGAGACATTAATAAAACCTTCATTAATATCAAAACAAAGAATGATCCATTGAAAATGAAGGTATACGATCAGTATATGAAGATGGCTCCTCATAATCAGCAAAGGCTGATGTCTGCAATTGATCTTTCACAAGGTAAAATGCTAATGAGCCACTTTAAAGCAAAGGTGCCAAAGCCAACTTCAGCAACAGATTACATCAGAACAAATTTTGAAGTTTTAGCAAAAGATATCCATCCCCTGTATCAGATAGAGCTTCATAGACAAACAGGGGAAATGGTTTATTCTACTCTCACCAACAAAGCTATGGCAGCTTTAACGCTGCAAGATTCCTTGAATAATACTACTGCACAATTGAAGATTGAGAGGGCCTCCTCACAGGCCAAGGACAATATAATAAAGTCGCTAGAAGAGATCATCATTGGTTTGGGTCACAATCCCAAAGACATTAAAGGTATTGAGGCATTGGTAAAAAAGAAAGAGGATGATATAGCTGCACTCAGAAAACAGCTGAAACTACCAGCCTCGAGGCACCCTCAGACACATGAAGTTATAAAAGGAAATTCACAAGAAGAAATGATGGAGTTGCTCTTGAATTTGACAGAGCGACTAAATGAAACAGAGAAGGAGTTGGAAAAAGCATTGCAGGAACAGGAAATTATCAAACAGACTTCAACAACAGGTACTACAACTACAGGACAACAGGAACAACCATCTCAGGTAAACATTTCTAATTTGAATTCTGAGGATTTAATTAAACAAATGGAGAGTTTGCAGCTAAAGGTCACAGAACTCCAAGAAACAAAATTACAATTAACAAAATTGGAGGGAAAATATGACACATCCAAAAAGACAGCTGCTGACAACCTCGGGGAAATAAAAAGATTGGAGAAATTGGTTGAGGCTTTGCAAAAAGATCTTTCACTGGAAAAGCCTCTGAACGAAATAAATGATATTCTTTGGTGCAACATCATTGAATTAATAAGAGATATTTGGCCCTCCATTCAAGCTATTTTTGAGCAAAATGAATTAGTCAAGATAGCACAAGAAGAAATAAATAAAACTAGACATGAATTAAGAGGCAAGCCGGAGCAGGCCCAGCAGATCATTCAATTTTTGAATTCCAGAACAAAACAACAGCTTGCATTATTAGGAATTGATGACAGAACAGGTGTAGTTTTGGAAGCAAAGAGAGTTTTCACCAAGAGGACTTTCATGCAAAATCTAGAAAGAAAGTGTACTGACATTTTGGTTGATATCAACGTTTTCAGAGAGAAGTTTCAAGCTTTGTTGGACAGTGAATTGCCAAGTCCCATGCTCACAGAGGATAAAATAGTAGACTTGGAAACCTATGAGAAAAGAATAAAAGCTCATGCTAAAAATACAGCTATAGGTTCTACTAGCTCATCAGAACCTGCATTACCAACTGGGAAAAGTATTTATGAAAAAGTGAGGAATCTATTTCATCTGGAGCATGAAATAAAGTATCTATTTCTGAACGAGCCCACTTTTTATAAACTTACTGAAGCAGATGAAACTTTAAGGAAACTCAGAAGAACAATGATACCAGATGATCAGTGGTGGAAGGAAATACTGGAAGTTTTGTAAAAGTTGTTTTCAGGATGAGATTTTATCTTTACTATCAAGTAAATGGTAAAAACAGAAAAGCAGATGAAAGAGTATCAGATGAAAGGTTAAAGAGTATCCGTAAGAAGAAAGAGTATTGGATAAGCCAAAGAAATACGCAAAGGACAGCACAGATTCCTATTTTAAGCACTTATCTTTAGCACGTCCATGAAAAAAGGAACAGCACATCAGCCGTTACCCATTATTCTATTTACGAGACCATGTATCTCTTGTTGTTTGTAAATATGCTTTAAGTCAGCCTGGATGATTGGCTAGGATAGCGTAAGATTGTTAGGATTATTTTGTGTATAAATAAGCCCTCAAAGAGAGTGTTGGGGGTGGATTCTATTACTCTGCTGTAACACTGAGATTTTCGGAATAAAAGCTTTTGGAGAAATTTACTTGTGGCTTACTGGATGACGATTTGAAGCACTGGACTTGTTGCAGGATTCATGTGTTGGACTACAGTTCAATAAGTGTTTCTACCCTTTGTTTGAAATTTTATATTAGTTTATAATACCATCATATCCATTTCTGAATAATTTACATAAAGGATTGAAACAGAATTTGCTTAATTGTACTCTGTTTTCAAATGTGATTGTTCTTAATGTTTTCTTCTAAATTAGCTATAAGCATGAATTCTTAAATGCTCCTGCTTTGCTAATTTAAACATTGTTTGATTACTATAACACGAAATTCTTCATTGCTCTTTGTTTGTAGTCATTTCACTTCTTTCTTTTGAACATGGTGAAAGATTCTTAATTGCCTTTCATCCCTTCAAGATCATCCCATCCACTTTAAATTTTAAGGATTGTTCTCTGTCTAGCTATCTTGCCCTGTAATACCATCTTATGCTTAGAATAGAAATCCAGTAAAGCCATCCTTTGATTCCATAGCCCAATGGACTGAAAGCTCTCAACCTTGCCCTTAGTTTGTGGATTCCACCATTTTCCCAAAACAAACTTTGAATCTATAACTAGCCTTAAACCTTCCAAGAACAAAGATAAATCATAAAGAGAGAGCCCTCTCTGGATGCAGATTGGCTAGATTCTGCATCTAAAAGGTTGGTTTGTGGTTACCTCGGGTATACTTTCCTCTTACACAACTTCTAGGAAAACCTGAGTGATAACACCTTTGAAACCTCCAAATTTTATTCTTTCAATTCTCACATGAAGGTTATGATAAATTTTTAAAGAAAACAAGTTTTCTAAAGAAATGAAAAGTCTAGCGTAGATTCGTGCTTGGACAAAAAGGAGTGTATTATTTCATATAATTATAATGTTGCATAGAAGGCTCATGTGATTAATCAATATTAAATTCAAAAATAATAAATGAAAAAGAAATAAACTAGCATGTGTGTATTGATGATATGCTAGAAATTTTAACAATGTTAATCCTCTTAGATTATGGAAATCTAATGTCGACTAAATCCATATGATTTTTTTTCAACATGTAATCATGAAATATATTTCAAAATATGGTTAAAAAGTAAAAAAAGAGGAGTTATGTATATTAATATTTGTCAATATTTGTTGAAAATAATTGAAAACATAAAAGACATTGGATATCCACCTTTGCACGTGTATAAAAAAAGGTTCCTTTTAGAAAAATATAGTTTTTAAAATTCTCTTACCCCTCATTGTGCCCTACTTTATTGTTGTGCTAAAATTTCCATGTACATTCTCCCAAAAAAACAAGTAAATGGTTTGTGCCCATCTTCACCACAAACGATAAAAATGTACATTCATTGTTGGTACTTGACCTTGAAGCATCTTCATTGTTCTTTAAATCCACTAAAACTTCTATCTCTTGATTTATTTTTGTTTCCTTATCAACAATTTCATTGGCCTTCTCATAGTCCTCATCCCACATTTCTTCCACTTTTTATTTGGAATTGTGAAACTCTTTGTAGTTATGATAAGTTCTTCCTTTCAGAAATTTCTTCTAACTATTGTTTTATGGTAGTTTTAGTTACACATTTTAAAACGCTAAATGATATGGTTCTTCTAATGAAGAAAAAATTTTCTCACTAATTTGATCTTGAATAGTAGGATCTCAAATATTAAAATACTTGAAAACTAGTTCAATAGGTTCTTTATTGTATCATGGAGTGTCTATTTAGGTATTGTGTGGTTTTTAGTCACAAATTATGTTATAGTTGATTAAATTTGTATAAATTTATAGATATATGTTTTGTTCTCTCTCATGAAATAAACTTGGCCCTTCAATTTGACAACTACTAGCTTGTTTTTTAAACAATCTTCCATTCTCTCAAATTCAAAAGATCCACCATATCATTAAGTTCTAAATAATAATTCCCTACGAAATATGCATTTAGACATCCTATCTAATAATTTAAACTTAATTTCTACTAGTCTTTGGTTCAACAACCTTGCAAATTATTATACAATATCTTCTTCATCAACTTTGCTAGATATTCATCCTCTTCTAATTTCTGATCCACTATCTTTGGATTCTTTAGAAAACTCTCCAAATCTTCTAATTTTATTCCTAACAACCATTATTTTTTAATCACTTAAATCTAGTTCATTCTCTTCTCACAATCCCTTTTACTTGACATTGGATTTAAATAATTGAACTATAATGTAAGTGAGATATATGAAAAAAAATATAATACCATCCTTGTTACAATATGGATCAATTTTAGTCTGGTATTTATAAAGTATTTTCAAGAAATGGAAAATTGTTTCTAAGAAGAACTAATTTTGAAAAAGGTCTTGAAATGCTTCACTTGGTAAATGTGACTTGTTGTGAAACAAAATAATGCTTCAAACCTAGATTCACTAGTAAAATTTTGGGGTTATATATAAAAATAGATCACCTTTATCACACACCCTACAATACTATTGATCTGAAATGACTGTATTAGTTTTTTTGTGCTAAGTGTCTTTTCAGTTTAAAAACCTGTGCATACTTGTATCATTAGTTTGCATAAGGATTGATGATTTTGTACATGAATTGTAGATGATTTTTAGTTAATTAGAAGCATAAAAAAAGCTTAAATAACACTGAAAAGTAGTGTAAAACAGAAAAATAACTCACCACATGAAATTTACACAACAGGCACGATGAAGTAGTTCACCCCTCCTGGGCTACATTTGCTGGTCCAACTCTCAATGGCATGTCCATCTTTCATTATGCTCAAAACGTTTCTATTACATGTAGTTACAATGCTCTAACGTCTATTTTCTCTACACCTATGGCTCTAGAATGCTCCAGTTAGTAAAAAATGACTCTTCATTCACTCAGAATGGTTGAAAATTTGGCATCCTACACTTTTGCCAGTTTCACCTAGGAAAGCTCCACTAAAAGTGGAGAACTCCACTTAACTGGAGTTAAAAGTGGCATAAGCCGCCAATTTTGGAGCGCTCACCAAACTGTCTACCGAATTGACTATTTGCATTAAAGGTTTTTGGTTGGGGGTCGCCACATGTGCACCCCGCAAACCCGCAGTTATAATAATTTTTGGGCAGAACCTGCGGTAATAACTCCGGTTAACGTTTAAGTCATGGGTTGAGTTGTCGTCGGTTAGTGGAGACCATAGAGACATTTAACTCTTGCATATGATATATATGACGAGACTCGCTACAGTTACATTTATTGTGACTGTTTGGTTGGAAATTTAATAGTTGCATGTGATACACCTTGGGGAACCACTAGCGGGTTGGGACAACTGGCAGTTCCCAACACCCAGAAATTGTTTCATTAAACCATAAATATAAGCCGAAACCTTATACAGTTATGTCAGAACGTATATCTCAGGTAGTAAACCACACGCATTCCTGATGAGAATTCTCGGGGTCGATTCCTGTGGACGCTCCAAAATTTAACTGTGTGGTTCCAAGGCCACATGGTGGCCTTAGGGATGGCCACATAGAAACTCCTGACTGGCCCCTCAAACCCCATACAACCAATAAAACAAACACACTTTTCAACCTGTGGTTGGTTCTGAGGAAGGAATATTCCTTAGAATATTTTCTTTTGCTGATTGTGCATCCCGTTTTGCTGACTGTGTATCCCAGTCAAACTTGGTCAAACTATCGAAAATTTACCTGTTTGGCATTTCTATCAGAACGTGATATCTCCCTCATATGAAATCACTTTTTTGAACCATTCACAGTGCCGGAATCAAGAGGAAAAGATCTACACAACCATCCTAGTTTCAACCCAATCTTGTAACTTTGAATTTTGAGAAAAATTTATGAACTCATAATCATTCCTGCCCATTGGGAAGCTTTTGGATGCCAAAAGACTTGATTTTTTGTTCAGTAGATGAGGGTACATCGCCCTCACCTTTCCAACCTCCATCCATTTTTACTTTCTTGGTTTAGTGCCTTTGAGCCCAAATTGATGGTAGTCAACACTTCCCCTCTTGGATGCTCTTGTCCTCCTGTCAAGAATTGTTTCTTCTTTGAGCTCATCTAGAAATTATGGTGAGAAATATTCAATAGAAGGTAGTTGAACATCACTTCCTTGATCATCGATCAAAAGCAGCTCATACAAGCGTATGTTTTCAACATTAACAACTGAATACATTTGCATATAAGAAGGAAAGTCAAGTTGGAGTGCATTCTTACCAACTTGTTTTATGACCTTGAAAGGACCATAGTGAATGGGTTTGAGATTTTTACCTTCCCTTTGCATCCTTTCTTTTCTAATGTGCAGCCATACCTCATCTCCCTCTTGAAACTTCTGATCAACTTGGTGTTTGTCATGCCTCTCTTTGTATTTTCTTTGACTTTTCTCAAGCTATTCTTGAACTTGTTGATGTATAATTTGAATTTTCTCAATGAAATTTCGAGCCTTGTTAATGTCACTATGGCCATCAATTGCAACATCCTTCCCAAAGATGAAGTCTAATGGCGATTTTGGAAAATACCTAAAGCATAATTCAAAAGGTGAGGTTTGTGTTGAAGAGTGCTCTTCTCGGTTGTAAGCGTGTTGAATGTAATGCAGTTATTCATCCCATAACTTAGGATATTTAATATAATATCCTCTCAATAGATGCACAACTGTTCTATTCACCACCTCATTTTTTCCATCTGTTTGTGGATGAAAAGCGGTATTCTTTTTCAACTTTGTGTCCATCATTCTCCATATATTTGACCAAAAATTTCCAATGAACCTGGAATCCCTGTCAATAACAATGAAAGTTGGAAATCCAAAATGAACCCAAACATGTTGAAAATAAAGTTCAATAGTTTGTTTAGCAGTAATGGTTTTCTTACATGGCATAAGTATACACATTTTACTGAATCTATCCAAAACTACATAAAGATGATCATGTTTCTTTCTTGACATAGGCAAACCTCCAACAAAGTCCATTGAGACACTCTCCCATGGCCTTGATGGTACCAGTAATGGCGTGTAAAATCAAAGCTTCCTATTACTAGGCTTACTTGTTGTACACATATAAAAACCTCTTATAAAATGCGACACATTATCTATCATGCGAGGCCAATAAAAATACCTCTATAGATGCGCCACTGTTTTTCTTACCCCAAAGTGTCCAACAATAAGAGAATAATGAGCTTCTCTCATGACACTTTGCCTCTCTCCTTGTGGAATACATAGCTTGCCCAAATGAAACAAAAAATTGTTATGCATGTGATAATATTTTTCTTGAACTTGATTCCCTTCACTCAAACTAGCATACACATCTTGAAAATAAATGTCATGTGCATATTTTTCTATGTAAATCTCATGCAAACATAATCATTTTTGAGTAAAGTAGAAGCACTAATGATTGTTCTTAAAATCACCTCTACAACTTTATTGAAAATACCTTTCTTGTACCTTATAACCAAGTGAAAGTGTTGAAAAAATCCCTTCCACCTAGAATGTCTTGATTGCTGCAATATTGTTTTCGACTGCAAGTACTGTAATGGTTGGTGATCGGTGTGTACAATAGTCTCTTTACCCATCAAGTAGTGTTTCCATTTCTTGACACATTGTCCCAAAGCATATAGTTATTTTTCTTATGTATGATAATTTTTCACGACACCATTAAAGGTTTCTGAATGAAAGGAAATAGGATTACCATGCTGCAAAAGTCCTGCGCCCATGGCATAATCACTAGCATCGGTTTGTATCTCGAACGACTATCTCAAATTTGGCAATGCAAGGAATGGAGCTAAACTGATCTTGTTTTTTAAAGCTTTGAAAGCTTGTTGTTGTTTGCCTCCCCATTGGAATCCTTTCTTCACACTTGTCACTGTATGCATAGGAGTTGTGATGGAAGAAAGGTTAGCAATAAAATTTCTCCAATATTGAGCTGCACCTAAGAAAATTCTTACCTCGGTAACTGTTTTGGGTGTGGGACAATTCACAATGGCCTCCAGTTTAGAAGGATCAATCATCACTTCTCCTCATCCTACAATATGTCCCAAATAGACCAAAGAATTCTTTCCAAACTCACACTTTGACATCTTAAGAAACAATTTCTCTTTCTTCAAAATATCAAGCAGTCTATTCACATGCAAGCCATCATCTTCTCTTGTTTTTCTGAAAATTAAAATGTCATCTAAGTACAAAATAACAAAGTTATCAAGGAATGGTCTGAAAAAACTATTCATAACTTGCATGAAAGTTGTTTTTCCATTAAACAAACCAAAAGGCATAACTAGCCACTCAAAGAGTCCTTGATTGGTTTTGAATGTAGTTTTCCATATATCACTTTCTGCAATTCTTACTTGATGATATCCACTTCGTAAATCTAATTTAGTGAAAAACTTTTCTTCTTTCAAATGATCAAGAAAATCATCTATTCTTGGGAGTGGGTAACAATTTTTTCCCATAATCTTATTCAAAGCTCGAAAATCTACACACATGCGCCAATTCCCATCTTTCTTTTGTATCAAGACTATGGGTGAACCACATGGTGAGGTGCTTGGCCTTATGATTCCTTTATCCAACATCTCTTTGATTTGCCTCTTTATTTCAACGTTCTCCATTATCGACATGTGATACATATCGATGTTTATAAGAGTATAATCTTTCTGTAATCGAATCTCACGTTGAATTTACCTTTTTGGAGGCAATCATGTTGGCTCTTGAAACATCTCATGATGCCCATTTACTACATCATATAAATCTGATTTAAACTTAGGATCACATCCCTCAAACGATTCATGATTAATATCAAATTTAGGCTTAATCATAAGAAGAAAAAAATTATTACTTGAATTTACTTGCCTCTTTACCTGTCCAACATTTACCATAGTAATGTTTGTCTTCATGGGATGTGCTCTAACAATGAATTCCTTGCCATCTTTGAATAAATGATATTTTTTCTCACGACGATAGAAGATCACTTTCCTGTCATAAAACTAAGGACTCCCTAATATAATACCATTTATGTCAAGAGGAACCACATCTAATTCAATTTTGTCAACAAAGCTTGTAGAGATTACAAACCTCAATATACATTTCTTTGAAACTTGTATATTTGCATCCTTAAAAATCCAACCCAATGGATATGGTTTTGGATGTGGTATCTTCTCAAGGTTAATTTTCTTGACCAAATATTTAGATATTAAGTTTTCTTGTGACCCAGTCTCAAACAAGATGTCAATCTTGGTATGCTTGGATATGACCCTCACATGAAACAATTCTATTCTATCTTCTTTATTTGGAGTGTTTATGTGACAGTTTGATGTTGTGGTACTGGGTTTAGTCTCAATTTATTTTACCTTCATGTTATTAAATCCCATGGATGTAATTTTAGACTCATCACCTGAATCAGATCCTAAATCATGTTGATTTGTAGCAGCAGTTTTATGTTTCCCTTTATTATTGGTTTCTTTGGCCTCATTTCAGGATGTAATTTCCAAAATTGAGTTTCATCATGTCCTTCTTTTGAACCATGTTTACAAACCACTTTTTCTCCATATTTCTTAATAGATGCATTCTTTTTGTTTTCACCTTTTCATGTCTTGTCCTTGGCTTTTCACTTAAAAGGTTTTTTCCTACCCTATTCAAAAATGTTCTTCCCTCTAGCTTCTCTCAACACAAACTTCATCTATACTGGTGGGGTTAAACATGAGAATATTATGTTTTAGGTAGCTATGTAACCCTCTTATGTACTTTAGCAAAGTATCATGGCTCTGCAACTCCACCCCTAATAAGATATATCTTCTCCTAAATTCTTGGGTGTATTCTTGCACATTTTATCCATTTAATTGCCTAAATTTCTTCCAGTTCATGATGGATTTTTGTATATGAGCTAATGGATAAAACTGTTGTTTTATAGTAGTAATGAAATCTGACCATGATAGAATAATCTTACCATGTTTCTTGATTTCCTCCTTTGTCTTTGCTTCCCACCAACCAAGTTTTGCACCTTCCATTCTCAAAGAAGCTAATTGAATTTTGGTATCATCATCTTGAAGGTTCTAGATTCTAAAATATACCTCCAATTGTCTAATCCAATTATCAAAATTTTTTGCATTGAATTCACCATTAAACATAGGCAATTCACACTTAACATAAAGTTTAAAAAAAATACTTTTACCAGTGCTCTTGGACTTGTGTGGCTGATGTACTGAAGAAGAAGAAGTACAGGATGATGATGATTAGGGTGAGGATGATGCCTCTCAATTGCCTCCATTTCGTCCATTTCCCTTGTTTGACTTATCTTCATCATGTTTATCTCCAGAATATCCTTGTACTTCCTTGTGAAGTTTAGATCCTTATCCTTCCAGTCTCTCATTCCTTTCTTGATAAAGGATTCTAACCATCTTATTCATGTCAAGAAATGATTTCTTGAACACTCTTTCTTCCTCTTTAGGGTCAAATTCTTCATGGATTTCTCCTTCCTCATGAGGCATGCTTAATGGAGCTTCTGATTCTTTAGGAGGTGAACTAGGTGGTGGAGATTGTGGCAATATTTCTCTCCTTTTATTTGGATATTTTTGAGACCCTTCTGCTTCCATCAATTTGTCTTCTCCTCTTTTGAGCTTGAGCCTTGTAACCATCTCAAACTTGGAAACATTTAAACAATACTTTGCACTAAACAACACCAAAGAATAAACTCTAGCTCTGATACCAACCCGATTCAAAATGACTGTATTAGTTTTTTTGTGCTAAGTGTATTTTTAGTTTAAAAACATGTGCATACTTGTCTCATTAGTTTTCATAAGGATTGATAAGTTTGTCCATGAATTATAGATGATTTTTAGTGAATTATAATTTTAAAACAAGCTTAAATAACACTAAAAAGTAGTCTAAAATAGAGAAATAAGTCACCACATGAAATTTACATAGCAAGCATGATGAAGAAGTTCACCCCTGCTGGGCTACATCTGCTGGTCTAGCTCCCAATGGCATCTCCATTTTCACTATGCTCAAAATTTTTCTATTACATGTAGTTGTGTTGCTCCAATTGTTATTTTCTCTGCACCAATGGCTCCAAAATGCTCCAATTAGTCAAAAATGACTCTTCATTCACTCATAATTGTAGAAAATGTGACCTACACTTTTTCCCAGTTTCACCCAAGAAAGCTCCACTAAAAGTGGAGAACTCCACTTAACTGGAGTTAAAAGTGGCATAGGCCGCCAATTTTGGTGCACTTGCAAAACTGTCCACCGACTTGACCATTTTCATTAAAGGTTTGTGGTTTGGGGTGGCCACATGTGCACCCCCCAAACCCGTGGTTATCATAACCGTTGGGAGGAACCTGCGGTAATAACTGTAGTTAACGCTTAAGTCGTGGGTTGAGTTGTTGTCAGTTAGTAGAGACCACATAGATGTTTAACTATTGCATATGATATATATGACATCACCCATTAGAGTTACATTTACTACAACTGTTTGTTTGGCATTTTAATGGTTGCATGTGATACATCTTGGGGAACCGCTAGCGGGTTGGGACCGTCGGCAGTTCCCAAGCCCCAAATGTTGTTTCATTAAACCATAAATGTAATCCGACACCTTATACAGTTAAGTCACAACATATAGCTTAGGTGGTAAAGCACGCACGTGCTTCGCGGGAGGTCTAGGAGTCGATTCCTGCAGACCCTCCAAAATTTTACTGTGTGGTTCCAAGGCCACGTCACGGCCTTAGGGCTGGCCACATGGCAACTCCTAATTGGCCCCTCAAACCCCATACAACCAATAAAACAAGGAAACTTGTAAACCTCCAGTTGGTTCTGAGGAAGGAATATTCCTCAGAATATTCCCTTTTGTTGACTATGCATCCCAGTCAAACTTGGTCAAAATGTCAAAAATTTACCTGTTTGGCATTTTGATCAGAACGCGATATCTCCCTCAGACGACATCAATTTTTTGAACCGTTTGCAATGCAGGAATCAGGAAGAGGAGATCTATGAAACCATCCTGGTTTCAACCCAATCCTGTAACTTTGAATTTTGAGCAAAATCTATGAACTCCTGATCACCTATGCCCAAATGGTTTTTAGTTTTTTTCATTTCTTAATCATGTGTTGGGGGGAGGGTGAAGAGAGATTATTTCCTGTGGGAATATATTACTTCAGAAATGGGTATATATTGGCAATTAACTCTCCAATTTCTCTAATTTTATTCTTAACACCTATTCGTTTTAAATCATTTTTCTCTTTCTTTATGTTCTCATAATTCTTTTTAGCTGGCATTGGATTTTAATTAAAATGTTTGGTGAATGAGATGTATGATAAAAAATATAACACCATATTTGTTGTGGAGATCACTTTTAGTTTAGGATTTGTATATTCTCTTGAAGAAACAAAAATTTGTTTCTAAGAAGAAATAATTTTGAACAAAGTCAAATGCTCACTTCCTAAATGGAGAAATTAAGGTATATATATATATATATATATATCATTGTTTTTAAATGAATAAATAAATTCAATTTTTTTTAGTAGTATGGTACATTTTCTTGAAATAGATGATTAAATACAATAATTTTATATAAATAATATTAAAATATAAATTGTACTTTTGGAAAAATTATAAAAATAAATTTAAGATAAATTATTTTAAAAAAATTGACAATGTTGTATTTTATTAACTGTTTATAGAAATATATTTAACCACAAATTATAACTATATAATGCATATTTCAAATGACATTTTTAAACACTTAAATTAAAATATATATCCTTAAAATTGATATATAGTTAATTTTAACATATATATGATCATTAAAATTTATATATAAATGAATTAAATTTTCATTGTTAAAATAGGATCATATTTTATATATTTTCATTGAATTAAATGTATAGCATATTATTTTTATAAATTTTCATTGTTTTACAAATTGAATACCTTCGACTAGTTTGCAAATTTCTTATCCTTTAGATGGGGGTTCATCTATTGGGTGTTCTCAATTGTGGCATACCTTGAAGTTAAATCATGATTTATGTAGAAATTATATAGAAAATATATACCAATGGATTAAAACTGATCATATAATGTACTAAAACGAGATATTGAATCCTTCTACTGTATTTGCGGAATATAAAACACGATTGCTCAATCACTTGCAAGTAAGAGAATGGAAATTATCAATCACTAACACAAGATGTATATATGGAAATAACCTGCTCAAAACCCCTCTATCATACATTGTACATAGTCAAAGAATCATGAAACAATACAATTCTTTCTCACACCAGGAAAATCCTACACTCTAGCGATCGTCTCACCCTAATCCTGCTAAAAAATGACTAGCAAGTCTTAGGAAAAATTGACCAACACTTAGCAAATTATCAGCCCCTAATTAGCCTAGCCTTGCTCACATAATCCCTAGTAAATTAATCCCTATTAAATAGGATAATCAACCTTCCTTAACAGCGCAATAATTCATGAGCCTTCCTTTGACTTTATAATTGTGCCCGGGCAATTTTCTAATAATAAAAATGATATTTAACTTCCCTTTAACCTTTGTCTCAACTGGTTCATCATTAGAATTTACATGCATGCATCTATTAATAGTGAATCATTAGTTATCTGATAGATCACTACTTGTGAATTAAATCTAATTTAATTCACTTGACCTCTCACTAGATCATCACTCAGTTAGAACTAGTTAAACTGATTCTAACTCAATTAATTTGAGTTAACTGATTATGCATGCACCAAACTAATGCATTAACTACAAGTGTACCGTGAAAATAATAGAATCATTCTACATGCCTCGCCTTTCACCTTCAACTCGAAATTCTTGAGCTAACTCATTCTTTATGACTTAGTTAATTGTTACAAGTTGTTATGAGATCAAATTACAATTTAATTTCCAATTTATTTAAAGGATAAATAAATTAGATGCCCACATTTAGCACTAGTGTGTAACTAAATTCCTCACTTATGTGTGACTACAATCCCACACCAGTTATGTGGTCAATTTTTGTCCTTTATGGATTCCAATTTCATTGTTTCGTGTTGAAAATTTCAACAATTTATGCATAAGAAACAAATTTTAGTTATTTAACAAAATCAAGTTATGTTGAATCAAATGTAGTTGGTAATTGAAATATAATGTTTCCCAAAGCAATAATCTTTCATGTCCTTGCATTATTTTCACATATATCATAATTTGCAAAAGTAATTGGTACATTATCAACACATATTTTTTTTCTTGAAAGGAAGAAAAATAATATAGTGTAATTAGGGGAATTGTATTAAAGGATCATGAACCACATATCCGCATAAAATCAATTCAAACACTTTGTATGTGCACTAGATTCACCTCGAACCCACCATCACTACTAACCAATTTATTTTACTAGCCATTACAAGTAGAGTAATTGCTTCTATTTTACTTTGAAATTTTGCACACAAATTTATGCTCACATACTATAATTAGGAAAGAAGTAAGTGGTCTGTCACCCACATGTCATTTATTTTATTGCAAGGAACAAATATCACATGGTTTAATTAAGGTAATTGTATTAAAGGATCATGAGCCAGATATCTACATACCTGCAATTCAAACACTTTGTATGTGCACTACTATTACCTTGCACACAACATCACTACTAACCAATTTGTTTTACTAACTGCTACAAGTAGAGAAATTTCTTATATTTTACTTTGAAATATTGGACAAAAACATAGAATAAATAGGAAATAAGTAAGTGGCCCATCATCCACACATCATTTATTTTCTTGCAAGGAACAAACATCAGATAGTGTAACTAGGGGAACTATAAAGGATCATCACATATCTACATTAATTCACACTTTCTATGCTCACAATTTCTCTTGCACACAAATTCACTCCACACACTAATCTCACTTAAACTTTCTATAAATGGCATCCTGTTATGAAACCAACTCCCAAAATAGAAGAAAAGAGAGATCAATGCCTTAGAAATTAGCCACTTCAAGGGGGAAACCTCCTTTACATTATATAAATGAACAATTCTTGGATGACACAAATGAAAAAACCTCCTTTCTACATATAGTAGTCCATGGGGTCACAATATAATCCTAGCCGACCTAACTATAATAATGTAAGGGCACAACAATAACAATAATGGCTTTTATGGGCATATTAATAACAATAAGGGGGCTATAGGGGTACACAAATAACAATAAGGGGGCTACACTAACAACAATAAGGGACTACACTAGAAATATATGGAACTAACATGCCCCTCTCCTTCATAAAAGTGTTGTCCTCAATGCTTGAGTAGCTTTGAATGCTTCTGTATAAAATTCTCATCCTACCATGTGGAATCTTTAGTGGGTAAGTTCTTCCACTTGATGATATACTCTGAAATTGATCGATTTTGAACCTGTCGAGTTCTTGTTTCCGTGACTACTTCAGGTTCCAATATGATTTTTCATTCCTCATCAAGTTCTGGTAATATTTTTTTAACTGGAAGTTTGTCACCTATAACCTTCTTTAAGCATGAAACATGGATAACTAGGTGCAATCAAGAAGAAGCAAGAAGCTCTAATTTGTATGCCATAGTACCAATATTTTGCAATACCTTATAAATACCATATTATTTTGGCAATAATTTATTGTCCTTCTTAGATTGCTTGAGGAATTTTTTTTTTTATGGTTTTAGTCGTAAAAATACCCATTCTCCTACATCAAAACTTCTCTTGCTGTAATGTTGATCTACTTGTTGTTTCATGTGATTTTGTGCTAAATTTAGGTTATCCTTTAAAATTTGGAGAACTTTTGGTTGATGCTCGATGTGATCTTCCACTTCTTAAACCTTATAAATTTCTCTTAAAGATGATGTGATGGACGGTGGATGATATCCATAAAGTTCCATAAATGGGGTCATTTTTGCTGCAATATGGAAGGAATTGTTATACCACCATTCAACCATAGGTAACCACTTAACCCATTGTGTTTTTTTATCAGATACAAAACAACGAAGATATCCTTCCAAACATTTGTTCACTATCTCAATTTTCCCATTGGATTGAGGATGATAAGATGAGCTATGAGCTAGTTAGGTACCCAAACAAGAAAATAATTATGTGCAAAAATTTTCAGTAAAAATGGGATCTATGTCGCTTACAATAATCTTTTGGTTTCCATGTAGCTTTTGAATTATTTCCATAAATTCAGTAGCAATTGTACTTGCTTTAAATGGATGAGATATTAATGCACAAAAGTGTGCATACTTGGTAAGTCTATCAACTACCACCATGATGACACTCTTTCCTTCGGGATTAGGTAAACCTATGATAAAATCCATTGAAACCTCCTGCCAACGGTTACTTGGAATGGATAAAGGTTATAGAAGACTCGAGGTCTTAATTGTCTCAACTTTATTATGCTGGAAAACCAAAAATTCTTCCATAAAATTTTGAATATCAGATTTAAGGCCATCCCAAAATATTCTTTCTTCACCCTATGGTAGGTTTTTAAAAAAATTTAGTGTCCTCCTAAGGGAGAGGTGTGCAATTCCAAAAGAATATATTTTTTTAGATGGGAATTATTAAAAATATATACGTGATATTTGTACCATAAGGAATAATTTTTCAAACTAAATGTATGAGATGTACTAGGATTTTGTTGCAACTTTTGAATGAGTGTTCACACTTATTCACCATTCTTCCATTCATCTCTTTCTTTGGTTATCCAATATGGTTGGATAATAGAAATGGCACAAAGCATTGCTTCCACCTCTTCATCCTTTCTTGAGAGTTCATCTGCAACAAAATTTAGCTTCCCCTTTTTTTTATATGATTTGAAAGTCATAACCCAACATGCTTGTGACCCATTTTTGCTGCACTTCTGAAGATATTCTTTGTTCCAAAAAGTATTTAAGACTATCATGATCAGTTTTTACCTTGAAGTGTCTTCCCATTAGGTAAGGTCACCATTCTTTTAGTGCATGTAGTATTTCCAACATTTCCTTCTCATAAATAGCTTTCTGTAAATACTTTCCTTTAATTGGACGACTTTCAAAATAAATGAGTCTTCCTTCTTTCATTAAAACAACACCAATTCCATTTCCCAAGGCATCACATTCCACAATAAAGGTTTTTGTGAAGTCTGGGGTAGCTAAGACTAGTGCTAGGCACATTGCCTCTTTATGATGGTTAAAGGCCTTAGTTGCTTCAGGAGTCCATGAAAATGCATCTTTCTTCAATAATGTTGTTAGAGGTGTTTCTATTCTCCCATAATTATTAACAAACTTGTGATAATACCCTTTTAACTCGATAAATCCTTGCAACTAATTTATTTTTATGGGGACTTTCCATTCCTTAAAAGATTTAGTTTTGTAAGGGTCTACCTTAACACCCTCCTGAGATACAATATGACCCAGATATTCCACCTCTTGTACTCCAAAGAAACATTTAGAGGTTTTTGCATATAATTTTTTCTCCTCTAATAGTTTGAGCACCCTGTCAACATGTTGAACATGATCCTTCCAAGACCTGTTGTAGATCAGTATATCATCAAAAAATACTAACAAAATTTTTTCAAGGAATGGTTTGAAAATGGAATTCATCAACCCTTGAAGTGTAGAAGGTACATTGGTAAGGCCAAAATGCATGACCAAAAATTAAAATGACCCTCATGAGTTAGAAATGTTGTTTGGAGAGAATATCCTTAGGCTTCATTCTAATTTGATGATATCCTAAATGAAGATCCAACTTGGTAAAATAAATTTCTCCATGTAATTCATCAATCACAGGAATGGGAAATTTATCTTTAATAATTAGGTTATTGAGCTCCCTATAATCCAAACACATGTGCCATGATCCATCCTTCTTGTGCAGCAATACTACTAGAGCAGAGAAAGAACATTGATTAGGTTGAATTATACCAACACCTAACATTTATGCAATCATACATTCAATTTCGCTCTTTTGGACATAAGGAAATAAATGAGTCTTCCTTCTTTCATTAAAACAACACCAATTCCATTTCCCAAGGCATCACATTCCACAATAAAGGTTTTTGTGAAGTCTGGGGTAGCTAAGACTAGTGCTAGGCACATTGCCTCTTTATGATGGTTAAAGGCCTTAGTTGCTTCAGGAGTCCATGAAAATGCATCTTTCTTCAATAATGTTGTTAGAGGTGTTCCTATTCTCCCATAATTATTAACAAACTTGTGATAATACCCTTTTAACTCGAGAAATCCTTGCAACTAATTTATTTGTATGGGACTTTCCATTCCTTAAAGGATTTAGTTTTGTAAGGGTCTACCTTAACACCCTCCTGAGATACAATATGACCCAGATATTCCACCTCTTGTACTCCAAAGAAACATTTAGAGGTTTTTGCATATAATTTTTTCTCCTCTAATAGTTTGAGCACCCTGTCAACATGTTGAACATGATCCTTCCAAGACCTGTTGTAGATCAGTATATCATCAAAAAATACTAACAAAATTTTTTCAAGGAATGGTTTGAAAATGGAATTCATCAACTATTGAAATGTAGAAGGTACATTGGTAAGGCCAAAATGCATGACCAAAAATTCAAAATGACCCTCATGAGTTCGAAATGTTGTTTTCAGAATATCCTTAGGCTTCATTCTAATTTGATGATATCCTAAATGAAGATCCAACTTGGTAAAATAAATTTCTCCATGTAATTCATCAATCACAGGAATGGGAAATTTATCTTTAATAATTAGGTTATTGAGCTCCCTATAATCCAAACACATGTGCCATGATCCATCCTTCTTGTGCAGCAATACTACTAGAGCAGAGAAAGAACATTGATTAGGTTGAATTATACCAACACCTAACATTTATGCAATCATACATTCAATTTTGCTCTTTTGGACATAAGGATATCTGTAAGGCATGATGTTTGGAGGAAATATTCCTGGAATCAAATTAATAGCATGATCATGATCACAAATAGGTGGGAGTCCTTTGGGAGTTTCAAAAACCTTGGATGATTTTGATGTTGGAACTTCTTGTGAGCATAATTGTGAAATTACGCCTCGTTGTTCTTTCTTCAGAAGCTTTTTCATGACATTAGAGATTATTATCTTTCCCGGCTTCCCTGTGATACCCCGTAATTCAAATTAATTTCCTTTGAAAAAAAAAATTCAAGAAAAGTTCCTGAAAATTAAAATCTACCATCCCAAAATAATGTAACCATTGTACTCCTAGTACAACATCAACACCTCCCATTGGAATGGAAATCATTGGAATACTCAATACATATTCTCCCATGATTAGCTTTATATTATGAAATTTTCTATAGAAATTTATAGTTCCTCCATTTGTAACCATCACTTGACACTCTGGTCCTAGGTATAGGAATAAATTCAATTCCTTTGCTACATTACAATGAAAAAAATTATGGGTACTACACGAATCAATCAACACTATTCCCTTTTTCTTCTTAATATGTCCTTCTATCTTGAGAAATTGAAGAGTGGTAATTCCTGCCAATGCATTACAGGTTATGGTCGGACTCATTTCTTCTTTATCTAGGGTTGGTTCATGCTATATATCCTCTTCTTTTTAAGTTTGTTGTTCATTTTCTTCCTCTTCTTCACAGTCTATATAAAATAATTTTTTCTCAGCACACTTATGAATTTTAGTGTATTTTTTATTGCAACTATAGCAAAGCCCTTTTTCTCTTTTTTATTCCATTTTTGTGGTTTCAGCCTTGTAGGTTATGGAAGTATATTAGTAACAACACTTCCATATTTATACATGTGAGTGGTAAGGCTTCCTTGTCGCCATAATTTTACATTAAATTTTTCTTGCCAACCTGAATGCCCTCTCCAATGAATCAAGTTCCCAAAGGCAAACCTCATGTTGGATGCTATCCTTTAAAGTCCCTATGAAGACATCAATCCCATGCTCCTATAGAATATTAGTTACCCTTATATTCAATTTTTGGAAGTCTTCAATATGCTCCACCATTGAGACCTTTTTTTTGTGATTTATCAATTGGCTAAAGAAGGTGTTGCTCTTTGTATCCTCATAATGTGCTATCATTTCCTCCATAAAATTTGACTAGGCAACATTTTTTTTTATGGGAGCAAAGCCATCGATGCCATAAAAATGTATTTCGTTCTAATATAAAGTTCCAATGTGTACATTTTGTGTGTTTTTGCAAATTATTGAGATCAAAATATTGCTCCATATGTAGTATCCATGTTATGGGATCCTTGCCATAAACATTCCTCATATTGATCTTTGGAATATGGTGAGTCTTAAATCCAACATTATATTTTATGAAATAAAGATTAAAATTTATTTCTTTCTCATCTTGAGTTTCCTCTAATATATTTTCTCCATTAGGAATCATTTCTTGTATCAAATTTTCCAAACCTTCCTTCAAGCCTTCCATGTATGATTTTAGATCATTCTTCTTGTCTTCCATGTTGCCTTTCATTTTTACTTCCATGTCATCCATCTTAGCTTCCATGAAATTATTCAAACCATCCATCTTATCTTCCATTCCTTTCTTCAAACCGTCCATCTTAGCTTCCATGCCTTTCTTCTTTACATTTCATTTTTTGTTTCTCTTTGTGAGAGAGAAAGTGCTTGCACACTCTCTTGTAATTTTGATATATCGTGTTGCACTTCTTCCTCTTCATGAGTCATAGTAGAGCCTTCTAAGGGCTTAATAGGTGTTGAATTATTTTAAGGGGGAATTTAAAAACCCAGTAATGATATCTATGGTTAAATATGCTCTTCGAATCACTTTAAACTAATTTTTTAAACAAGACTTAATTTGGAAAGAAAAAATACACACATTTTTATTTCTTTTGATGAGATCGATATCGAAACTGATGTATCTCTGTAATTTTGGATCCCTGAGATTTTATATTCACTCCTTCCATATCCCTCTAAATCTTCTTTCCAATGCCATAGGTATGACTTGATTTGGATTCTGCATGACAAAGTTATGCCCAATATCCCACAATGACCTAATTATAGACTGGTTCAGTCTCTTATAGGGTGTGCCACCTATGAGTGTTTCCTCATTCAGCTCTGAAATTGATACAAAGGAAACTATAGTATATTTAATATCAGCCACTATTTACAGAATTCCAATCCGATTCTCAGAGAGAGAGTTATGCTGATTTTACCAAGGTCACCTCTTTGAGATGAAATTCGGGAGCCTCCAAAAACCATAACTTCCACATATCATATTTCCAAACATAATGTGAACCAACATCTAAAATTTTTACACAAATTTCCTCAGGGTTTCTTCACAAATGGGCTTTTTTAATCTTCTGAACCTTCGTAGAAAAAATATTGTAGCGAAAATTCCATGATGACATGTTTGAAGCAATGAAACCCTAGAATCCAAAGCTCTGATACCAAATTTTATGAAGCCATCTCCCAAAATAGATGAAAAGAGAGATGAATGCTTTAGAAATCAGCCACTTTGAATGGGAAACCTCCATTACATTAAATAAATGAACAATTATTGGATGATATAAATGAAAAAACCTCCTTTCTATATATAGGAGTCCGTGGGGTCACAATGTCATCCTAGCCAACCTAAAAATAATAATGTAAGGGCACAAAAATAACAATAGTGGATTTTATGGGGCACAATAATAACAATATGGGGGCTACAGGGGTACAAAAATAACAATAATGGAGATACACTAACAACAATCAGGAACTACACTAGTAATATAGGGACCTAACACATCCTCTTTCTGAAATATGTGTACCTAATTTATTTGAGCTTATATTTTGTTTCATGCCCTAAGTGAAGCAAAGACTTTCTAAAAACAAATTTAACCCGAGCACACTAAATTCCACACATGAGCCACAAGGTAATTTATAGTTCAGGCTAGGACCATAAGTCGTTGTGGTTGTTTTTCATATTGAAAAATATTTTTATTTAATAAGAAAATTAAGATCCTGCATCATCCAGTGACAAATATGGTACATGGAAAGAAACCTGTAAAGAGGGTAAAGCATAGGTGGTAGATTATCACAAACCTTCATGTTGTCTCCTGACATGCGGTAGGGGTTCTGGGTCGAAAACTGACAACCATAAGTTGAAATTCATCCATTCCTGCTGGACACATGCAACTTAGTGGTCAAATATTAGGGCATATTTCCCTAAAGTTTGAGGTGTGGAAGCACTTATACCTGAGGTGATCTTGGTTAGGCTACTGAAAGTATCAAAAACTCTTTCGAGAAGTATCCCTAGTACGTTTGGCCATTATAACGCTCTCCATACCTTGGTTGGTTTTTTGGCTACTAGAAGCTTCACCAATGACATTTATGACATGGCCCCAATACCCTATTATAAAATCTTCACAAGTCCATGTTACTACTTGAGCGGAGGGAAATTGTGTACCTTATGATTTTTTCTCTTATGAAAAACCTCACAAAACCTTTTTTGTTTATTTTTTCACACATATAATTAAAGGTAAAATTAACCATTTAGTTTTTTATTTGTATTATATATGTGATTCATTTGGTATTCCTAAAGAAAATGTATGTGTTCAAGTGTGCTTACAAATGCAACAATATCATGTGTTGTTGATTTGTTTCCTTTCTAGCCAACTACTTTATTTCTAAAAATAGAATGCTTGTCATTATTTACATGTTTCATATGGATTATATTTTCTACAGGTGCCTCCTGCATACAATTCACATCATCATGAAAATTAATTCACCCTTCATACATATTTAATTCTTTTACATTTCATCATATTCTTGATCACCCCTTTTTTTACACAAGGAACAATACTTTTACTGACCTATGCTCTTCTTCGACCCATCTTTCCCTGAGCTCAAAATCCTTTTCTTTTCATATTTCAAATTAGAATCCTTGGTCCATGTCAACTGCGGCTACCTAGCTACCAAGTCTAAACTTTATTTTTATTGACCGAGGAGGAATGATTTTACCTCTCATCATATTATGAATCACATTTTTTATAGACATGGGGACCGATACTTTTACCAGTGTTCTCTTCTTCCACCCATCTTTCCCTATGATTGAAACCATTTTATTTTCATGCTTCAACTTAGAACCCTTCATCCATGTCAACGTTTGCTACCTAGATACCTACTATAAAATCATATCATGACCTTACACATGTGCTAATTTCTTAATTAACATGTGTAAATCTATTAGTCACTTATCTTATGATAATCATTCACTCGACTTACAAGTATACTTTTCATTCCACTATGTAGGGATGTAAATTTAGCAGCCACATGAGGGAGAAGATGTGTCCCATCAGTTTATCAGCCAGATGATGATCAAGATGTGACCTATGGACCTAATCAACAACTAGAGGAACATGTGCCCTATCAAGTTGATAAAGTCTCACTAGGGGAATAATATGTTCCATATAAAGCTAATCAACCACTAAAGGAAGAATATTTTCCCTATCAAGTTGATCCACCACTGGAGGAATGAATTTATTCCTCTCAAATTGAAAGGATAATAGGCTTTTTGCAATGGTTTGGAAAGGGGTGGAACGTTTGCCAAAAATTTGGATGAAATAAAAAAAAGGACCTTGTGGAGCCTATTCCTACACACACTATTAGAGACCATGTCAATAACGTCATTCGAAATTTTTTTGAGAAACATTCAGCTGTTGCATAAGCTGAGATACTACATTGGTTGAAAAAACATAAGAAAGTAAAACATGCCATAAATATTTTGGGCATCCAAGATGCTAAAAGAAAGAGGACAC
The DNA here is from genome assembly GCA_034641835.2 of Pinus albicaulis. Taxonomy (NCBI): domain Eukaryota; kingdom Viridiplantae; phylum Streptophyta; class Pinopsida; order Pinales; family Pinaceae; genus Pinus; species Pinus albicaulis. The sequence continues at coordinate 75,316,198 of CM076579.1, read as the reverse complement.
ATATGAATGTCATTGAAAATATATCAAATTCATTTAATATGTTTGGAAAATCAAGAAAACGAGATATTCAAATTGTGTGCAGGGAAATTACAACTGATATTGTTCCACCAAGTAAATCTAGACAACAAAATTTAGTAACAATGCCAAAAATAATCCATGTCTCGAGAAAAAAATTGCACAAGCATATCAATTTTAGGGTTCGAGTAAATGAAAATGATCAATATGCTTGTTGGGCTCTTATCACCAGGAAACCCTACCAATATTGGCTTACAACATGAATTAGATCACTTGTCGTAGAGTTTTGGGAGAGCCAATCTCATGATATTCCAGATATAAAGCATATCATACCACATCACATAGATAAATGTGAGTATGTGGAACATGGTAAACACATTGTATAAATGACATAAATTTCATTTCTCGAGGAATTTCTAGAAAGAAATCACCACGTGAAGATATCCATAAGGATGTTTCAGAAATTGAAACCATGGTTTATCAGGCATAATATAATAAGTTACATATGTTGTTGTCGATATTATGTTGAATTTAAGCTTCAGTATGACACTTTATAGGAATTTTGCAAGAATAAATTTCACGAAGACCCTCCTCCTCGTACAATGCATGAATTTATTTCAAGAATACTATGTATAATGGAGCTAGAAGAGTTTTTTATACAAGAAAATATGTATAGGTGGGATAATATGCACCAAATGTGGTGATTTGGAATTGTAACATAGAAACTTTCTTATTGATCCCAACCATTGTAGGATGTCATATGTCACCGTCACATGGAATCATTATGAGTATGTCATGGGAAATCAACCATATCCTTCAACTCTAGTGCCTAAGAGGATCAACTATGTTGAGGATGAGGTTCCTATTTCACAATTCATGGGGTATTTTAAAACTAGATATATACATATATCAAACACTCACATAGGTCTTGGTGGCAAGCATATGAATTTAAGCATTCTTGTGAAGTATTCAAACCATTAAAAACATTATCAGTGGTGGAATTTTATAAGAATTACACATTTTCTCCTGAAATAGATATCTAGAGTGAGTATTGTCACTCAAACCAAGTGTCCATATTCATACATGTTCTATACATACATGCAAAATTGAATCTTGATAGTAGGGATAACACTAACGGGTCATCTGATGTGATTAAGGAATATCATTTTTACATTAGTGATCATTGTGACCATGAAACATTGTTCATGCAAAATTAATTTGACATGATTTCTGAATCATTCAAAAAAGGGCCATATCATTCAGAAAGAATTGGATATGGTGAGATGGTTGCACAGGGAATTTCAAGTCAGAACACAATTTTTATTGGTTGAGTTGTCTACACAAGAAGAAAAAAAATACAATACTTATAGATATGTATAGTATGATCGTTCAAGTTCTTGTGTGAAATGAACACTTAGAAGGTACAAAATGAGTCTTGATGTAGATCACCTAAAATCATCACTAGAGGTGGTCAACTAGTGCAAATCCCATTTAGGATATGAATGTAATGAATCTATTAGGCCTATGTGTAGATTCGTTTGGAATGTTGAACTTGGTGATGTGATCATATCCATTCCTTGGAATTTTAATATTGTACAAGGAACTAGGGAATTACACTCAGTGTAGAGAAAAGACATGGCGAAATATTTTCCATTGACACAAGAAAATTCACATGCTTTTGTGAGTTTTTCATTGGTGTTGATTGATGTAGACTTTATCACTATAAAAAACACAAGTATGTGAAAGGATGGAAATATCTCCCTCTTAATCCAAATGGACCTCATTCAATTTTGACATGGAAAGAGATGCACGATAAGGAGACCATTGTTTCACTTTATCATGATCAAGTCTCTGATATTGTAAGGGAAGGTATGTGGCCCATCTATCATTAACAATTTCTTCTATGAATTGAAATCCTAAACTTATTTAACTAATACATATGTTGTATTTTGGTTATAGGAGAAGTTCTTATTGTTACTTCCCATGTAGGAAATAAAGATAATGTGGCCTACTATTTGATGTGATGCACACAGGTGAAAATTAGGTTGGTGAGATCGTATGAAGATGGAAAATTCACATACCAAATTGCTTACATGGTTGTGATGGCCCATTTTTTTTAAATGTTAAAAAAAAATGTTGATCACATCATTTATATAGATTTTATTCACGGATATACATATATATATATATATATATATATATATAGAGAGAGAGAGAGAGAGAGAGAGAGAGAGAGAGAGAGAGAGATTCAATACGTTCATCTAGTCATAGCAATGCAGATTAATCTCATAGAAATCAAAACAATGAAAGGTGAACCAGGGAGATGGAAAATGACAGAATCAAACCATGAAAGTATTATGGAGACTTTCATTCCTATGAGCCATTAGATAGATTATTATATGATGCAAATGGAAAGCCATGAAGTCGATTCTATACTATTAAAGTGTAATCTAATTTAAATTAAGAGATATCAAATGTATGAATTTTGTAATTTTAAATGTGAGAGTTGAATACTCTTGTAATTTTTTAATTTTGAATAGATAATTTTTTCCCTCTGGTCTAGTATGGATTCATAATGGTGTACATATATGATATATAAGCTTTAGTTTCCTTGAGCTGCCTAAGTTTCAAAAGTAAAAAAAATTCAAGGGGGATTTAGTTTTAGGGATAAGATCCTTATGTGAACCCCATAGATCTAAAATTTAACTAAAATTTGGAATAAATAGGGATTTAGATTTATATTTAATTAAAAATATTAATCTTAATTACTTTTTTTAATTTCATGTATAGGATTCATGTTGAGCATGCAAGAAATTTTATAGATTTATATACGAGTCATACATTTGGTTTCTATAAATTCCATGTCTGTATGTAACAACCAAGTTGATATAATATTAGTTTACTTAAAATGGAAATTCAACTATATATATTATGAACAACATTGAAATAATTTTGTGTCATTAATAAATTCCATGTGTGAGTTTGATATAAAACATGTAAAGGTTACACACATGCTTCATATCGAATTGTAAAAGTGGAATATATATATATATATATATATATATATATATATATATATATATATATATATATATATATATATATATATATATATATATCATGTTATGACTATTAATCTCTTTTAGATAACATCAAAAGAAATAAAATCGAATAGAACTTATTTGTAGTTTACATATTGACATATTTTAAAATAATTGTAATTTAACATACATTGATTTTGCACTAAAATACACTTTCTACAAGCCAATGTGACAACTAAAATTTTTACTTCGTAAAATTTTACTTCTTGAATTTTCTTAATTGAAGGTCTTATGATAAGGAGTTGATTGAAATACTCTCATAGGAAAGTAAATTTAGAAAAGTGCATAAAATTATAGAAGCATATCATTAATTTTTTAAATTAACATACATTGACTGCATTAAAATACATTTTCTACATATTCAATATTAAATTGATGTACATGATATGCTTTACTTCATTTAAGTATCAATGTGACATTCATCTTTGTAAGATCAAATACTTATTTCCTTATTCTATGAAACTAGAAATCAAAATTTTTATTTTGTAAACTTTAACTTAGACTTGAGTGTTCTTAATTTAAGGTATTAAATTAAGGAGTTGATTGAAATATTCAGATAGCTTGAATTAAATTTGGTAAAGTTCATAAAATTATATAAAATTATCTAAAAAAATATCATTAATTGATTTTTGATATATTAAATACAATACATATGACATATACCATGTTACGACTAAATTCCTGTAGATTACCTCAAAAGAAATTAAATTTAATAAAACTTATTTGTTGAAGATTGCTCGTTGAAGATATATTTTAAAATTGAATTTAAAACTTATTTCAATCCTATTTTTGTTTTTTAATTGAACCATGAAAGTATATTTTAAATCATTTTAAGTATCAACGTGACTTGCATCATAGTCTAATATTGTACTTATTTTCTTAGTTTATTTCCTGATATGTGAAAATTGTTACCTTGTTAGATATGTATGATAATATACTGCCCATATGAAAATATATACAAATTACATCGTAAATGAACATCGATAAACTGCAATAATAAGCATCAATATACTGAAATAATTTTCATGCATCCATAAACTATCCATGTATGAAAATATACAAAGTTTGTACATCACTTTTGTATGTTCCCTATGAAACGGTTCTTAAAATATACAAAATGTCTACAATCCACTCTAGAAAGTATCACTTCTAGAACTCTTGTGTTTGTTCCACCTCATAGAGTGAGCATTCGTAATTCGGTACTACAATATAACACATTCAAATTCAAATTAGTTATATTATTTGTACCAAATAAAAAACCTAGAAATAAATGATTCAAAATTGTGCATTTAATTAGTCCCCTACCTGTGACTCAATCAAGCAGAAATAGAAGTCAGGTGGGATGAGGTTTCAATCAAACTGGGTTTGGTGCTCCCCTACGTGTGGCTCAATTCCACCATACCCAACATCTCACTCATGCATCCACATAACTGCGACATCAACACCACTCTGCATCTAGGCCTGTGTACACAATGGTAAAGACAAATTATAATTAGTCTACAAATTAATCAGCATGCATACATGTAACTTAAAAACATAAAATTTTGAAATCTTAGGAATAAATTTTTTATCTCAACTATTGGTCCATGTGGTTGTACATAGTGACTCTCCTCCACATGAGTGTTATGATATGGAGGAGACTGTGCCATGGAAACATGCACTAGAGGAGGCTTCTCTGGTTGGTCAAATTCCCCCTCTGACGACCTCAAAATCTCATCTGTGTAGGTGGGTTGAGAATGCTTGTTCTCATGAACTGATTAATATAAATGAAATATTATACGAACTTATTAATATAAATAAGGTATAAATTTGACGATAAGAGTAAAAATTTTCATATATATGTACCTTGTCTATTTCACATGGGCTATCCACCCTCCAAGTGTCACAGATTGTATCACAACACATACATGCATATGAAAAAACATTTTCATGCCCTAGAATATTGAGATATGAATCATCATGTAATGAAACTGGTGGGCCACGAGGAAATACAGGTGTTATTCTCATCTCTCCATGCAATGTTACATGTGAAATGGAAAATGTTGTGTGCATGTTATCTACAATGGTATGCCTAGTCTCAACTTCGAACTATGATGAATGTTCTAGCTCCGTCGTTAATACCATGATCTAATATGGTCGTGGAAATAATCTTAGAGGTGGTGCCACATGCTTAGGGTCCCTATGAGCTCTCGAAAATTCATAAATATATTATAATCAAGGTCCATAAAACTTAGATCTAGTGCTGGTGTAATTCCGCCTCATATGTAGCACAAAATACTCATATATATATTCCTTGAAAAGTAAATTGGGACCTAGTCATGGTGAGAGAACTGGCCACAAGATCCAATGAATCGATCATAAACAAAAGGGGTCGCATCAACGTTCCTAAAATATTTTAGAAGAATCATAACAACATATCTAACACGACAATCCTAAGGGATGTCAAACAACTCCCCACAAAGATCAATGTTCGTGGTGGCATCTTTCATCGTGTTCCAAGTATGTGGGCCTGTAGCCTGCAACCTCCTAATCCTATGTGTGGAACATAGGAGGTGGCTCTGTGGGACCACCCTTTAGTATTTCTTGATCAACCTATTGATGTTATACAACATCAAAAACAAACTACGCCTAATAGGAAAACTAGTAGATATTTTATCCAACTCTCGTGTGATCCATGTTTGTTGGTCCCTAACATCCTCCATTATAATACTGGCTATATCATTGTTACACAGAGGGATCAAAATTGGACTGTCATCATCATCTTCACCCTGTTGAGGTTTTAAAAATCAAAAAAATAATTATATATATATAAAAATATATATATATATATATATAAAGAAGCATAATAACATGTACATTAAATTAAAACACATCAATTGAAGATGATTTAACAATTAAAGACAATTTCAAGACATAAACACAAAAAATGTAAAGAGGATTTGAAACACAAGATGTGTACCTACAATAGGTGAAGAACACCCACTATCTGTAGCAAGATCATCAATAGAGACAGAAAAATTGCCTCTGACACTTTGACTTGTGTCAAAGGGAGGGTCTATGAGTGGAACACACACTCTAGTATGACTATGTGATCTATCACGAACCCAACCATGTATAACATATCCCTCCAACACTCCGACGAGCTACGGTTGGGGGGAGTATGTGAGATGGATTTGAAAATTACATATAATGCATTTAAACTAATCGAAGAAAATATTGTTGGCATTCAAATAATGTTGACAAGAAAAACATTTGTAAACTCAAGTAGAATAATATAGGCTAAAGTCATAAACTAGAACAGAGTTTGTTTTTGATAAATAATCAAACAAAGTATTGAGTTCCATGTAAACGGAATCAAAACATGTGATCAAATATAACATAAAATTTCTCACATTTATAAATAATGTATTCTATTCATAGAGAGGAAATATTTAAATATATGTAAAAAATTGAAATAAACCTATTTTCAAAACTAATAAAAGTTCATGGCAACCAAATACTCCATAAGACAAGTTCTTATAATGTTTGATATTGACAAGTGACATGTACTAGGTGCAAACATATGAAGGCAACATTTTTATTACAACACATTACATAATGAAACAATATGGTACAAAATAGAAAAGAGTAAAAAATTCTAATATTCATTTTAAATGCACTTTTCATCATGGATTTAATATATGCATCAATGATTCATTGTCGAAACCTGAACTTATATATATATATATATATATATATATATGCTAATGCTATGTTGCATTATATAGTTAAATAAAAATATAGGAAGTGTAAGTTAGAAAATCATTACTCAACTAATAAATTTAATAAAGGTGAGAACTAGCAGATATATAGTTGTCATATCATTATATTAAATAATTCTACAAATACGAGTAGTGGAAATTTTAAGGAAAATTACATATAGATAAAATCGAGTCTTAAAAAGTTGTTGAGCATCACCCATCTTATGTTATTATGAAGAGCACATTATGTTAAATAGTTATAAACCTATATTAAATATTTTATACATGTTTGTATGTGTGTCATAGATGTTGTAACTATAAGTATATTATATATAGCTATATAGTTATGTTACATTCTATGATATATATACACACACACACACACACACACACACACACACACACACACACGGATATATGAGAATGATCTACACGAGGAGAGCTAAGCTTTTCATTATGAAAAAATATATTATTTATTATTTTCCAAAGTTGGCAAAGTAATATTTCAATTTCGTTTTGAAAACACATGTGTTCACGTAATTTTTTTTCAACTATTTAAGTAAATTGAAAAACCAAAAGTACCCTTTTTAATAGGATTTGTAAACGAAGATAGTTGTATTTTTTCAATTTTTTTCATTTTATATATTTTATGATATTGATATTTTATTCAACCTCTTTAAAACAATTCAAAAAAAATAAAAAATCAAGCATTATGTTTAAAAGAATTAGGTGCAAAATATCATATGAATTAAAAAATGTCAAACTCATATGCCATTGGATAGAGGATTCCTTCGTGAATCAAACATGATAAACTTCGCCACCTAAGGACAAATTTAGCCCTAAGTTAATTTTGCAGAAGGGGAGCTAAAATTATGGATTTTAGGACTGAAAGGGCTCGATTAAGAGCTTAAAACACTTGATCGAGCTATTTTAAATTCAAATACTTCGATCAAGTTATTTTTTAGTGCTCGAGGAGCACAATTAAGTGTTTAAAAATGGCTCGATTGAGTGCTTAAATTTCTCAATTAAGCTATCGTTTTTCCAACCAAACACGCCCTCTTTCGCCAAAATGTGTAACACAACTCCATGCTTTCACCCATATATATGTGTGTGTGTGTGTGTGTGTATTATATGTATATATATATATATATATATAACAAAAAAATTGTGTTTAGGACTTTAATTTAGTTAATAATTTATATAAGTATAATTAATTTTGTAAAACAAATTATTATATTTATTATTAAAAAATATTTAAATTATAAATTTATTTAAATTTAAAATAAAAAATGAAATGAAATTTCCTATTTCATTTAATAGAGGTTCACCATTAGCAACCATATTTATTACATCAATCTAAAACTTCTCATTTGTTTATTGATTGGTTATAGTTTAGTTCATTTCTGTTTTGGAATTTTTGGGGGCATATTTTTGGTCAAATTTGTTCAAAATTAAAAATGCATTTTTAATAATAAAAAAATTCATTTTTTAAAATGTATTTCACTAAATTCCTAAGAATAAAAAACAAACTGAAAATAATTAAAAATTAAAGTTTTTACCATAATAAATCATAAATCGTAATAGTTTTTTTTGTGTAGTTTTCAAGGGTTTTCTTAGTGGTTTTCTAGGTTGTTTTTTGTCTTCAAAGATTTACTTGGTAGTTTTCTAGGTTTTTTTTTTTTCATTTTCAAGGGTTTTCTTGGTTTTCATGATTTTGTTTTGTAGTTTTTGTATGGTAGTTTTTATTCAAATTAATGATTTTTTTTTTTGTAAAAAATTTAAATAAAAGAGACAAAAATGATAAGAAACCTACCTTGGCATAAGCCTTTGGGTCATTGACGGGCTTGATGGGTAGTTGGATTGAGTTCCTTCATCTCGTTCGAGCTTATAAATCTTTCATCGAACTCCTTTTCTCTCACGATATGAGAAAAATGACTTGTGCAAACTATGGCATGGGATTTTTAATAACAAATAGCCCACAAAAGCGAAAAGATTCAATCAAATGATACATCGAACCATATAGCTCAATCAAGACCCGAATCTTAATCAAGCCTTTAACTCAGGTTATAAAATGGTTTGATCGAGCACTTAAAATTGCTCGATCAAGCATCCTTTTTTCACCAAAATGCGCCCTTGCTTTGCCAAAAACTGTAACCCAACTTCATGTGCTCAGCCATTAGAATAATTTTTTTTAAGTCTATTACACAATTTTCTTAGATATCACTATACCAATGTTGTCATAAAAAGTAACAATGGTTTGATCATATTACACTTTGATGTCTTGTAAAGGTTATTTCATCTAGAGAACTTGTGTATAATTGTTTTCTATTGTTATGTATTCAAATTTAGATATAGAAGTGAAATTGGTGATTTATTTCTTCTTGACCATGATACAAGGAAATCTCCCATGAAAAATGCACTCTTGTTGATGCTTCACTTTTCATAAATTATGCCTTCCCAATCAACATCTGTGTATGTTGTTAATGTGAAATTTGTACTCTTGGCATACCAAAGCCCAAAATCAAGTGTTCCCTTTAAGTATTGATATATCTCTTTTATATATTGCATATGTGATTCCTTTAGTTCTAATTAAAATATTGCAACCATTCCAACTGATTTCATAATGTATAGTCCTGAAGTTGTAAAGTATAGTAAATTCCCGATCATAGATTTGTAAAGTGTTTAATTCACTTCAAGAGATTCATCATCGTTTCTTAACTTGGATCTAGTAATCATAGTGGTACTAACTGATACACATTATTCCATTCCAAAATTCTTGAGCATATCATTGAGATATTTGGTTTCGGAAATGAATATTCCTTCATTAGTTTGAGAAAATTATAGTCCAAGGAAGAAGGACAATTATCAAGTAATTGACATTTCAAATTACTTTGACATTTCCTAAGAAAAATCATGACTCATATCATTGCTATTGCTTCCAATGATGTCATCACAGGGGCTTTACTGGGGGAGCAATATTATACCACGTGGGTTCATATTGGGGGATATATATTGAGGAAAAATTGACGGAATATATTGGGGGATATATAGGGGGTAAAGGGTTTTTATATTGGTGGGTATAAAAAACAAAGCTCAAAGTTAATGAAAAAATATAAAGGGGTATAAAAAATGTTAATGAAAAAATGGATACCTACAATATCTGGTGATATTAGGGGTTTTTTAAATTGGGGAGGTGTATTGGTTTCATATTGGTAGGGGGTTAAATAATGTGATTTTTATAGATATTTTTCAATATGTAGTCAAATTAGGGGTATTGTTTAGCATGATATGAACGCAGGCGATATGTCAGAGGTTCAGTGAGTGAAGCCCCCGTGGATGTCATCACCCACATATACAAGTGTAATCAATAGGCTATCCTTTTCCATATTGATGTGTTTATTATTACCAATAACCCATGTTTTGAAACCTTGTTGTTGAGGTTAATGGTTCATCATGGCATACCAAACTCCTACAGCTTATTTTAATCGTAAAGCCATTTCTTCAATTTTCACACATAACCTTTATTTTCAAACAAGCCAAAACCTTAAAGTTGTTTGGTGTATACTTCCTCCTTTAAGTCTCCATTTAGAAATGCTATTTTAACATCCACTTTGTAAAATTTGAATCCTTTCAAACACGCAAATTCCAATAACATTGTTATTGAGTCTAATATGGAAACTGGAGCAAAATTTTCTTTGAAGTCAATTCATTAAATTTGTGGATAACCCTTACAAATAATTATTTCCTTGTTTTTTATCATTTTTCCCTCTTCATTAATATTTTTTTTAATAGATTCTTAGAAACAATTATGTTGTTATCTTTTGGTCATGGTACAATTTCCCAAGTTCCATTTTTCTCAATTTGATTCAATTCTTCTTCCATATCATTTACCCAATTTTGGTTCTTATTTTCTTGTGAAAAGTTCTTTAGCTCTATCTTAGATAGAAAAGAGAGGTTTTATTTTCTTGGTGAAATGGTTATTATTCTCCAAGTTTGTATTCCTTCATCAACATATCCAATAATTTGGTTCTCTAGTTGATGTTTTTTCACAAATTTTAAAACTCTTGGATGGAGACTATTATTCCCTTTCTTGTTATTCCTTTGTATTAATATATTCTTGGTCCACGTATATTGTGTCTTCTAAATTCTTATTTATTTATTTCTCTTATTTCTCTTGCCAATTTCATCTATTCATACATTAATACATTCCACAACATTTCATAGCCTTTTATTGTAGCATTTGGAAGCTTTGATTCTTGTTGAGTATCCAAGGAAGATTCCCTCATCTACTTTAAAATCATATTTTCCCAATTTACCATCCTTTATCTTCATCTAACATTTTATTTCAAAATTTATGAAATAATTAACTAAAATTGTCCTACCTTTCCATGGCTCATATAGTGTATTTCCATTGTTAACTCAAAGGTGTGCTCAGTTCATGATGTAAACTGCTACAACAAATACTTCTTTCCAAAACTTATCTAGTAATTTTGATTCTAGAAACATGTTTCTCATTGTTGCTTGTACTAACATTTTCTTTATTTCTATGACACCATTCTATTGTGGAGTTCTTTCAACTAAAAGTTCTCTTTGATTCCATACATCTCATAGAATCCATTAAAATAATTTGAGGTAAATTCACTTCCTCCGTATTAACTTAGGAGCTTGATTCTTACATCACATTCATTTTCAACTAGGAATTTGAATGATTTGAAATTATCTAGTCACTTCTAATTTTTATTTAAGAAATGAAACCCAAAATATTATAGTATAACCATAAATAAACAACATAAAGTACCTTTCACCTTACAGGGTTGGTGTTCTTGTTGGTTCATATAGATCTATGTGAAAAATATCTAATGGTGTTGATGTCAAGCACTTATTTCATTTTATTTCAACTCTTTTCTATTTTCCATGTTATCAAGATTCATGGATGGCACTTGTTGGTTTCAATATTTTTGGCATATCTCTTATCACTTGTGTTATGTCGATTTTTACCAAACTATCAAAGATCAAGTGTCAGAACCTTTTATGCCATAACCAACCCTCATATTTATATTCAACATAACATTTTTCTCCTTGAATTACATCAATAATATATACATTTCTTGGATTCCTTATAATTCTTCCCACTAATCTTCCCAAAATAGTCTTCCTTATTTCAAAAAACTTAGCACAAAAAGTGAGATCACAAACTTGATCACACATTTCGATGACACCTAGAAGATAATTTTTGAGTAATTTAATGTAAAAAAATATTATATTCTTTAGTCCTACCATTATGAAGGTTTATGGTACCTCTTTCAACAGTTCTTGTAGATCCATTATCTCCGAAAGGCGCATTTCCTCAATTTTCTTCTTTTAAAGTAATACATTTATTTTGATCTATGGTCATGTTTCTAATGCACCTGATATCAACGAACCGTCGAACTTGATTATTACAATATTACATAATTAGACCACATTTTTATATTGGTGGTTATTCTTTTCTTCTCTTCCAAAACCATGCTCTTTCTCTTGTAGGATAGTCTCATGTCATGTCTAAATGTTTTGCATCTATAACACTCTATGTTATACTTAGATAATGGTGATAATGAATTATTATTTATGTTCTCATTAGTATCTCTTATTCTTATTTCTATGAGACTATTTTTATAGGTTTTATGAGAACCTCTTTGAAAATAAATTTTCACATAAGCTTTACAATCTCTTACTTTATGACCAAAATTTTTGCAGGAAAAATATTGACCTAGAAAAATAGTTTGATACCTAACTAAGTATGGTTGTATTGATGGAATATTTATTCTAAATTTTTTATTATTTATAATAAGTATTGGGTCTTGTGGAATCTATGAGGTGGTGTCAGAAATCATGAAGTGGCTTGCATAGTTGAAGTAATGCGAATTCCAGTAGGTGGTGCCCCGCAAAGTACATGAAGTGGTGTATTTTGTTATATAGTGGCTTGGAGCAAGTAGTTGCTTGTGTGATCACAAGTTGTGGTCTGCATACTCATGGTGACCAATGATATGATGATATATAAGAATGATTTTCATAATAAAGAAGAAGCATATGAAGAAACGTATATGGTGGTTTTTCTTCCAGAAGGGTTTCCATCTTACATTTGGAGTTCCTATGTGCATTATTGATTTATCTGTCTAATGGTTTATGTGTTGATGATATCATGGTTACTTGTGCATGTTTCTTATATGCTATGATATGCTAATATGATTTTAGTTAAATAGTGCATGATTCAGTTAATTGTTAAATAAGCGAAAAAATGTTTTAAAAGTTTGAACCATTGGTACAATACTAATTCACCCCCTCCTCCCTCTTAATATTGTCAATTTTCAAAAAATCAAAGAAGAAAACAAAGACTAGAGATAAATAATAGCTATTTAAATTAATAAAATTTCTAATTGAGGCCATGATTTAATTTAGTGAATTGAAATTATGATCTAATATGATTTTTATATGATATAAATTGAATTAAAATTGTAGGGTTAACCTCATAGTTAAATTTGTTGAATGAGGTATTCTTGAATTTTTTTTGGAATTTCCTAATGATGAGTCTCATATGAATTGTATGCCTATGATTTAGGAGGAATCCTTGAACTTCCTAGGATGAGCGTACAAGTCTAATTCAAAAATAAATAATATAAGCTTGAATATATTAGTGTCTAGTAGTACATTGGAGGTGAAGGCTTCAGGGACAGGGCCATTGTGGTGACACTAGAATCTAATGATGTCCATTCAATTACATGAGGTATTCCACGAGTGATGTGATTTTTTTAAGGTATGAGTGTGCCTTAGTTATGAATAAATTTTCTGATGCAAGGAAACCTTACCAAGGGATGAATCACTCGAGGGGTTAGGAAGCAAAGAAAGTGATTCCTGAACTTGGAAGGTGAGTGACTACATGGAAAAGGAAATGGATCACCTAAGGTTCATGGAATCAAAGAAGGGATGTTGGAAATTTAAAATGAATTGGTATTAAACAGTAATGGGAATGGTTATTGGGGTTAGAGGTGCATTGGGCATGTCTCAAGATGAAATGAGCTGAGAATATCTACTAAAGAAACACTGAGTGAAGTGGACAACATGGATGGAGATTAGAGGCAGAGACACTCTAGAAATAAAATTTATCAAGTGAATCAAGTGCATTGATAGCACTGTGAATTATAAATAGCCACCTGAGAAATGTTTTATTTAATGGGGTTTTATACCCATTGAGTTGTTGGGTAAGCAATTATGAATGTAAATGAAATTATATATAGAAAGATTTGTGTATGTATAAATCTCGTTGTCAAACTTGTGTTCAGGTAGAGAACACCAAGGATGATTTTCCTCTAAGTGTGTGGGGATTTTGATAATCCCTTTGGGCACTCCTCTTGTAAATAATGTGTAATTGTAATAAAAATACTCATTGAGTAGAGGACACAAATTTAGAGCTCGAGTTGAGAATTTACAGGGGAAATTACTTGGGGAAATGAAAAAACTCAAAGGTGCATTAAAAAAGTCACCTATATTCCTATCAAAATTGAAATAAAGTTTGTATATGCATTTAAGAACATAGTATGGGCACCTATGCACTAGGAAAATATTGTCTTGTTCTGGTGAAATGTGTTAGTGTGGTTAGCACATAAGGAGAAGTGCATGAGAGAAGAAATGGAGTGGAAAGAAAATGGGGAGGATAGAGAATGCACTACAAGAGTGGAGGGGAGTAAGGTGATGATTTCTCGATAGGAGTGGATCACACACACAAAGAGTAGAAAATAGAGGTCAAAAGATAATTTTTTTTAAGCTAAGGAGAGAAATAGAGTGATTGGATAAAAAAATGCACATGCAGATGCATTTTGGAATGCATTTTGGTATGCATGAATAACAAATTGATAGGAAAAATGGGTTGTTTTTTAGGAGAAGGACACACAATGGTTGGAAAAATTTTATTTGGGTTGCAAGTGGAATCATTATGGGGTCATTGGACTCCTGGGAAGTTTATTAACTAGTTGAAGCACATTCCCCTGAGCTCTTCTTTAATCAGTCTCTAAATTTTCCACGGGGTGGTTATCTACAAGAAATATTAAAATTTATATTAACCTATGGTTGGGAGGAGATTTGAAGTCCCTCCTCTAGTTGCGAGCATATTGATATAAATAAGATAAGTGAATATTTCTGTGTACATCCTTGTAGTGGGAATCTTGAATGAATATACCTTTTACATTCAATGAGGAGCACCCAATTTGTCACATGGCCATGAATGAGTAACTCATAATGTGTTAATGGAAAATAGGATCAAATTTATAGGTTTACTTATGTAATATCCCAAATGGGAAACATGAAACAATATTGAACAGTCATGCAATAAAATAACGCAATTCATCTAAGACATAGCAGGAGGCCAATAAAAATGTTCTTCAATAGTATTTACAACAAAAATATAGATGTATAATGAGGCTCATAATATGCGTAGCTGGAAATACAAGACATAAACAGAAGAAATTCCCTCAAAAGAGGTGTTGCAACCACATGAATGGACTTGAACTACCTTGACATCAGTATTTTATTAGGCTGCAAACTGTTGTTGATTACATGTCATATCTAGAGTATATCTGTGCATAAAGAGTTAGATCCATAATAGGTCCATGCACTAGAAAGGCTCCTCTTTAAGATACCCTTGCGGTTTTGAGCATTACACCAAGGATAAGCAGTAGATTTGAGATCTAAGAATGCAGATCTATAGAAATATTCAGAAATTCTGAAGTATTCAGAAATATGCAGATCAGATCTGAAATGTACAATGTGTAGGTCTCCTCCAATGGATCTCAAAGTGAAGGGCAGATCCCCAACACTCAGAAACCATCTCTCCAAATGGTGCACCCAAAATCCCTACAATAACACCTACAGGAATAATGCAGATCTGAAATAGAAATTGTGTTGTAGGGTATAGATAGATGTTGGCCACATGAAAAGATATAAAAATGATGCCCAATCACTCCAATAAACTTCTCTCAATAGAGAAGAAGACTCCTCCACTGAAAATGGCACTGAAATGTCCTAGATCTGAATAGATATAGCTTCCACTTGCTGCAGCTTGCAAAGAAAAAAAAACTCTCAATAGGATCTGAGTTGTAGTTGAAAGAAGAAGCTTGGCCTCAAGCCAGATAGTGGACTATGCAATAAAATATTCTCCCAAGAGCTACTCAATGGGAAGAGGTGGAATTCCTAAACAGGAGATCCCAATGCTAAACAACATTTGCAGTCTAGGCTAAACAACCAAAGAAAGTTATATTGTCTAAACATACAATATATCAAAATATCATATCTTCAACAACCTCTTCATGCTACCATCCCCTTCCTTATATATATTAAGAGCTTGTAAACCCTAAACTACCTTCAATGAAATCTTCCCCTTCACACAATCCATCTCCATCTAGAACTGCGATGTGCCTCATTGATGGCCACTCCTTCTAGACAACATTGTGGATTTGGTCAAGGTTGACCTAGTCAAAATATCCACCCGCCTTTCACACCTAAAGGTGCTTGTTTACATAGCCATGATTTAGCCTTTTCACATTCGGCATTGATTTATTCTTTATTTGGAGTTTTATGAACCTCCTTAACACATTTATTCTTTAAGCAAAGGAAGAAAAACAAAAGTGGATATTCCAATTAACTTAGGACAAATTAGGAATATTGCAGTCCTCCCCTCCAAAATGTTGCTTTTCCTCAAGCAACTCACAAGGACTTTGCAAAATCTCCAATGGATTTGTCTCCTCCCAAGAATACCAGTTTCCCTATGGTGAATAACCCAAATAGTTGTCATCATGAAGAAGTGGGATATACATAGAAAGAATCATATGTTGTCCATTGGCCTCTTTAAGGCATGAGAGATGATAAATTTAGGGTGCTTCAACCCCCATAAGAAACTCCAACCTCCAGGCTATCATCCAAACAAAGTGAGCCATACTTGGTAGCTCATAGAAAAAATTACCAATACCCTCCTTATGCAATGTATCAGAGCTACATGGCTGGAAATGAGGGGTAAGAATGTTCAAATTACGTTGTCTCTCCCCCAATTTATGATATATTTGGAGTTGCTGATCTTAGGCTGCAACAATATAGTCCTGATGAAGCCAAAAGATACTTGGAACCCCATGATTCCCTTCATTGATTATAGGGAGCCTCCTTGCCCAATCTTCCATGCATATAGTGAATAAAGTATCATCACCATATGTGCTCCAAAAGAAACATGAACTAAGTGTCATATGATATATTGGATGGTGACAATAGTCCCTCCATTAAGACTGGTGCGATTCTCCTTCTTTCTACCTCAAAACATTATACAATAAGTGGCCACCCAACCACCTTATTGCTTCCATAAGCTTCTCCAAATCTTGAAAATAGTAGAGGATAAGAGGTGTTAGCTAACTATGATTCAAGAAACACATGTCTTGCCACAAATTCTCCCATGTGAGAGGCTTCTCCCAAATACATAAGTCACACATATGGCCTTTTTCATAGAGAAACAAAAGATAAAGTGTAGATGCCATATAATGTCTCTTCCTCCTCTTGAAGTATTTATAAATATGGGAAGTTTCATTTCTCATGGACACACCCAACCAATGTGTCATCCCTCCTATCATGTTCCCAAAAAATATCAGAGCATCATCATCATGTGGGATCAAAATCAGCAATACATAAATATTTAAACACAATGATGGAGGTGGATCATAGTCCCACAAGTGGAACCAGTGTAGTAGATCTCCTGACTGCATCAGATCTAGATGTGGTAAGTGGTTTTCCCACCACTTAAGTCCTGCCCATAACATCTCACCATGGCTGAAAGTGGGAGATATATTTGGTGCCTTAGGAAAGCACCCATCATGCTGCAAAATCTCCCTTTTTCCACCAAGGGAGTGGCCATATTCAGAAATAGTTTTGGCCCAAAGTTGTCCATGGAGTTTGTAAGTTATAGCACTCCTCTTACGAGTCATGGCCTACATATACATAGTAAAAGAATGAATACAATCAGAAAATAAAACATTATTTGCATAAGTATGCTCTTCACCAATGGTATTACTCAAAGAAATGGAGTGGTGCATAGATCTATTCCCTTCCTTAAAAAGAGAAAGAGAGGGTTGAATTAACTCTTCCATAGAGCTATGTTGCTACTCCATATACATATGGTACATGCATCTTTGACAATGCTGATATAGTTCTCCTTCAAAGCCCTCCCAATAATAGCTCCTCAAAATGATGTTGTTGAGCTTCATAGAATATGTGTGGCTCAAACAGAACTCTTCATAGGCTCCTTGTAGTAACTTCTCCTTGAGTTTGGAGGCTGTAGATAAGAAGATCATACCATGATCATAGATGACACCATCTTGGACTAAATAGCCCTCATCTTGTAGCTGGTCATCAAGAATCATGCATGTGTAAATATCCTTGGAATATTCCACCAACAGTTGGGATTTCCAATATGGATCCAATCTCCCCAACCATGACAGCACTGTAGAAATCTAAACTGAAGATTTTTTCATATCATGGTTCTCCTCTTTGACATGTAGAATTCCAAACTTAGATTTTGGAGTAAATTTATTCCATCTTTGCTACCCCTCTTGCAGCTGATCTTGCTCAAGACAATATTGAAGTTGATGGGAGTCAACCTTCTTTTGAAAGGTCTCCTTCTTCCAAAAATTACACAGTTTGGCCCATCCATACAAGAGTGTTGATACCCTCTTTTCATATTTAGAGATCTCCCTTTTGGGTAGAGATATCATTTACTGCCCCGAGACTATGGAGTGGCCATTTGACATCATGCTAATTTCATCATAGATCTCTGAATCATTTTTCAGCATAGATAACTGAGTGGGACATGGTTTTTTCCAACTCATAGAGTTGATCATATCTCCTTGGAACCCATCAATGGTTCTCAGAATTGTGTTATCTTTTCCCAAGTCTCCTCCCTTAGCCAAATATGTTATTGGTGCATTAAGTTGAGAGAACACTTTATTCTTCTTCCAATCAGGGGGTCTCCCTGGTGGAATTCCTCCATGTAAAGAGACATCAAGATCTGAAGTAGACTATATGAACGACTGGACTGATGTGTCCCTCCCTCTGCTACATAGTTCAATCTCCTTCTCATGAATAGAAACCTCTTCAAATAAACAAGGGTGCATGCTCCTCATCATTGGATGCTGATCCATCCTTCCTCCTCCTTCTTGGAGCAAGGTGTTATTTCCCAATAAGACTTTCACATTATGCTCCTTGGGAACCATTTGCAAAGATGAAAAATCTCATTCCCTTGAAGAAATGGCTTCATATCCATCCCCGTGTGGTGATGGCTCTTCCTCTGAAGTGACAATGCTGTTACTTCCCTCTTTTTCTTTCTCCCCATCAATGTTTAAGAATACCTCATTATCAATGAGAGACCTTAGATCTTGGTCTTCCCTTGAAAGAGGAATATTCATGACTTCCCTTTGAGAAGAAATCTCTTCATGCAATGGGGATTCTGCCTTTGGCAAAGTATCACACAATTTTGTATCCCCTTCAATAGAAATATGAAGTGGAGTTGGCATAACATATATTTCCAACTCATGCAAGAGTTTTGCATTCTCATGCTTTTCTAGCTCAATCAAACATGTTTCAATTTGTTTCACATAAAATCTCTTCACTAATCTCCTAGTGAATCTTGCATAAGTATATATATCTACATTCTTCAATGAAAAGGATTCAAATAACCACCAATCATAAGCTTTACCTTTAAGATGTAGTGCTTATATTTTAAAAGCTTCCTTTTCTGAAACTTGATGCAGATCCAAATATGAGTCTAGCTGATCTATCCATTCCTTGACTGTGCATGTGGAGGATCCATCAAAATTTGGCAGAAAGAATATACCACTTCTCCTTCTATTGTACTTTCTAGATCTCCTTTCCTCCTTGAGCTGGCAGAACTCTTGGAAGCTCAAGTTCTCCTTGATTTTCCAATATTTAGATTCATACTCCTAAATATAATCACTCAAAGTCTCCTCCTTTGGTGCATCTTCTTCCTCCATTTCTCTTGCAGTAAATTTGCGCATAGAATAACATTGTAGATATGATTGTGTAGCTGAGTGCTTGCACATATAAGATGAATAATTGGGGCTTTCTTCATGTAAATATCTTCTTGAGGGACCTTCATGTCTTTCCCTCTTCATTTCTTTGATTTCTCTTTTAAGCACATGCAGAATTTGGAACAGAGTTTTTGATAACTCTTTCCCTTTCATTCTTCCAGATAAAGGGGTTTTACCCTTGTCTTCTTTGTCTTCAGTGTAATAAATATTCTTCTTCTATCTTTCCATTTTTTGAAAAGACATATTTGCTTCCCAATGAGCATATGCTGTGCCAAGATGATGCTCTGATACCACCGTAATATCCCAAATGGGAAACATGCTACAATACTAAATAGTCATGCATTAAAATAATGAAGTTCATATAAGACATAGCAGGAGGCCAATAAAATTGTTCTTAAATAGTATTTACAGCAACAATATAGATGTATAATGAGGCCCATAAGATGCATAGCTAGAAATACAAGACATAAACATAACAAATTCCCTCAAAATAGGTGCTACAACCACATGAATGGAATAAAACTGCCTTGACAATGTTATTTTATTAGGATGCAAACTGTTGTTTATTACATGTCATATCTAGAGCAGATCTATGCATAAAAATTCAGATCCATAACAGATCCATGCACTAGAAAGGCTCCTCTTTCATATCCCCTTGGGGTTTTGAGCATTACACCAAGGATAAGCAGTAGATCTGAGATCTAAGAATGCAGATATGTAGAAATATTCAAAAATTATAAAGTATTCATAAATATGTATATCATATCTGAAATGTACAATGTGTATATCTCCTATAATGGATATCAAAGTGACGGGCAGATCCCCAACACTCGGAAACCAGCTCTCCAAATGGTGCACCCAAACTCCCTGCAACAACACCTACAGGAATAATGCAGATCTGGAATAGAAATTGTGTTGTAGGGTATAGATAGATGTTGGCCACATGCCAAGATATGAAAATTCTACCCAATCACTCCAATACACTTCCCTCAATAGAGAAGAAGACTCCTCCACTGAAAAAGGACACTAAAATGTCCTAGACCTGAATAGATCTAGCTTCCACTTGCTGCAGCTTGCAAAGATAACCAAACCCTCAACAGGATCTGAGTTGTAGTTGAAAGGAGAAGCTTGGCCTCAAGCCAGATAGTGGACTATGCAATACAAGACTCTCTGAAGAGCTACTCAATTGGAAGAGGTGGAATTCCTAAACAGGAGATAGCAATGCTAAACATCATTTGCAATCTAGGCTAAATAGCTAAAGAAAGCTATATGGTCTAAACAAACAATATATCAAAGTATCATATCTTCAACAACCTCTTCATGCTTCCATCCCCTTCCTTATATAGATTAAGATCTTGTAAACCCTAAAACACCTTCAATGAAATATTCCCTTTCACACCATCCATCTCTATCTAGAACTGCGTTGTGCCTCATTGATGGCCATTCCTTCTAGACAGCGTTGTGGATTTGGTCAAGGTTGACCTAGTCAAAATATCCAGCCCCCTTTCACACCTAAAGGTGCTTGTTTACATAGCCATGATTTAACCTTTTCACATTTGGCCTTGATTTATTCTTTTTTTGGAGTTTGATAAAACTCCTTAACACATTTATTCTTTAAGCAAAGAAAGAAAAACAAAAGTGGATATTCCAATTAGCTTAGGACTAATTAGGAATATTACAACTTAACCTTGATGAATTCTTGTAGGAGAGATGATTTTTCTATGACTAGTGGTCTACAACAACTGGGACTTCTTCCAATACCTCATACTCATTGGTTATCTATTATTAATAATATTGTGAGGAGAATCTAACTTACTTGATGTATGGTATTAAGGGAATGCTTGGATGTTCATAATATCTCATGTGTTTTCTATATTGTATCCTAAAGGTCTAGGAAACTTAATATGGTGAGATTGGTTTCATGTGATTTTATTTAATGGTTATAGGCCTATATGTTGTAAGTCCTTGGTTACATGGGGTGCACCATCACTGTTGATTAGATGGTTTTTTATTGTGTGCTTGTGATGAGCTGCTTTATGTATATGTATAACTATCATGGTTAAGAGGGGTTTGGAGGCATTTGTGTTAGCTAGTACGTTCATGAAACAAAGAGTTATTCATATGGTGCTATGTAAATGCATGATGTTCTTGACTGAAATTTTAAAATGTGTGAATTCCATTTGTTGGTATGCTATGGATATTATGTCTCTTAGCATGATTGAGACTGTGATTGTTTTTTCCAAGTAGTGACTGATTATGATGCATGATATGACACATTAGTTCGATGTTATCAATAGGTATCCAGTTGACATTTGGTCAATAGGGTTGGATGTTACACTGCCAGAAGTTTAGTGGAAGAGGCTAATGCACAAGCCAATGGTTGGGAAAGCCAATTTATTTTCACTTTAAGTCGACCAAAGGGCCCTAAAATTTTATTGAGGATCAAGTTGAGTCAAAAATTTATGCCTTGTGCATAGTTATAAAGGTGTTGGATTTTCATGATGAATGCATAGTATCTAGCGTGGGTCCATTCATGGGCTGGTACAGATTTTTGGGGCACCCATTTCATCTAAGTTTATTTAACAATGATGTTTTGGCTTGTTTGTTACTCATGTTTATAAAGTCTTTTGCATAGGGTAGTGGTCACTAAAGAGCACAGGAAATATTCATCGTTTTTTACCTAGATCGAAGTTGTTAGTGAGTTGATCAATTATGTATTAATTTCAATGATTGTATGACTATACAAACTATTTCATTGGTGGTCAACATTGAGTTCCTATCATCCCATACTAGGGTATTGACTAGTATTATTAAGCCAATTATTTGTGTTAAGTCAAATAGTCATATAAAGTCAAACGATTCTATTAAGTTGACTAGTCATGTTAATTTGAATGGCTTCATTAAGTTGAATAGTCTTGTTAGGTCACTTATTTGTGTTAATTCAACTTTTCATTCTAATTCGGTTAGTTCTATTAAGTTAATTATTCATGTTAGGTTTTCTGGTTTGATTATTTCGATTATTCCTATCATGTTGATTGGTCGTTTCCGGTCGACTAGTTGGGTTCTGTCAAAAATCACTTGACATGATGAGTACATTGGTGTATTCCAAAATTAATTCCACAAGATTTGGAGCAGGAATTTAATAACCACATTTCCATAATGAGACCATTGAGGTCAGGTTATGATAAATAAACACCTCCCATTTTTCCTATAAGGAGATAGGGGGGTGGGAGGTAGTGTTGCAATGCTTCAATGCCTCACGTTGTTGAATGATATCCCATTATGACCATGTGTCAATGCTTTCAATTAATTCTTGTATCATGCTAAATATGCTCAAGGGATGTGTAAGCCTCAACAACCATATATAGTGTTGTTGACATTTTGTGTTTTCCATTCATGTATCTATTATACTCTATGGCTCTATCTCTTGACATAATTAGTCATTGTATGTTTCATGTTGATAAATGGGATATACTTCATGGCCCTCCTTCTATATTATTACTAACATCAACTCATTATCTAAGAAGTGCATTTAAAAACCAACTAGTACCTTGGATATTATAGTCATCAATGGTAGGTTTCCTCATTATTTACAATGGGTTTACCTCATTAACTCCTGATCAATCAATTTTATGAGTGCTCAACATTAGATACATTGTTCACACTTGTATCATTTTCCCGAGAACCTTATGGTTCATTCTCATGATGATCAAAATTGGATCATTATATTATTTTTCATCCATGTTGATGCTTTTATGGTTGAAAAAGTGGAGGAATAATCTCATGTAACCATTTTAACCATCGAGACAAATGTGGAAAAATGGGCTCTCAAATCTTCTGGAAACAAATTTATGCATCAAATGGTTCTTTTTTGGGGTAAAACTTTTCTTCTTTAGAATTTTTTTTTCTATTATACACACAAAGACCTATCTAATGGTGTAATAATTACCTCAATTAATTAGAGTCTGTATGCACGAAGTTATGCCACTCAAAAATTTACCTTCTTATTTTTCACACCATAATTTGAGAGGATGCCACATCAACCCTAATTATTCATGGAAAATGGGATAGCCACATGATCATGATGAAAAAGACCCTAGAAGAGTCCATATTGTAATTTTAGCTAACATTTGGAGTCAAACTTAACCCTGAATGGGCTATCAAGTTTTATTATAAGTGGACCACTATGAGGAAAATGGGTTCCATTCTATTACAGGGAATTTTGTTCCATAGATGAGAAGAATAGAACAAATTGGATAGGGAGAGAGAAAGAGAGTAGAGAAACCTTACATTCCATCTAGATTTTCTCCCAAAAAGGGTTTCTCAGGTTATATCCTGTTAGTGTCAGTATTTTCATCTTTCCACCAGTGATCAAATAAAATCTTTCATGTCATGTTAAGGGTCCCATTCTGAAATTTTATTCATTCCATTGGGTAATCATGCAAAATTTTGGTCACTAGGTGCAGATTTAGGTCAAATATCAGTCCTTTCAAAATTTTATAACTCGCTGTCTCATTTCACCACTTTGCTGAGTGTACCATTAGTCTTGAATTGTCATCATCATTTTTGTCATTTTCATCATGGTTTCATTCAGTCAGAGTCTCCATTAGGTCTTAGGGTTTCCAAAGTCATAAAATCACCATTTCATTTCATAAAAGCCCAAAAAATGGAGTATGAATAAAGAATTTCATTAGTAATTTTGATTTTGAAATATGGTTTCAGAGAAAAATGTAATTTTATTTTTCCTAATTTGTAATAAATTCTCAAAAATTCCAAGTAGCTGCACACTCAAACTTCTATAAACAAATAAGCAAATTTCCAAAAATTCAATTAGTATTCCTAAGCCATCAAAAGATGAAGTTCGATGATCTAGTTCAGAAATTGAAATATACAAAGTAATGAAAAATCAATTTCGAGAAACGAAAGGTGGGTCCCAAGGTTGTTTAATGACATTTCTCCAAGTATAAAGGCTCCCAAAGACCAAGAAGACATTCATTTTAATCTTCAAGCATCGAGCTCTCAACCTCCCAAGAAAAAAACCAATTTTTCCTTCAAAAATGAATTTTTTTCCATTCATTGTGTTTTTTCCACAGCCGTTGCACTTTTTCTAGTTGCATGCTGCACTTTTTGCAATTTTTCGTTGCATTTTTTCTCTACTCACTTGTGCTTTTTGCAGAAGGGAGCCACAGTCCCTAATATTCATTGCAAAGGTTTTCATCATCAATTTTGGGTTTCTACAGCTGTTTTCAAGTAAGTGGCATATTCATAGCCTCTTCTTTCAGTTTGTGGTGTGAATTTCATGGTGTATACCCTCTATTACATTATGTGCTATGTTTTAAACAATTGAAACCCTAGTTCCTAATTTAAAAATTAAATCACTCTCCTAAGGACCCATACATCTTCCCTAAACCCTTAATCACTCCCTAGTACCGATACACTTACTCATTTCCCATTCCCAAAGCCCTATTTCCTAAACTCTACCACTCTAGCTATGATTTCCTAGGCAGCTAGATACCTCCCTGTAATACAATTCCCTACCCTATTTCCATAAATATTTCACCTTCCCATTACTTCCCTAAGCTCACTAATTCCTTCCTAAATTCCCTCAAATTTTCCCTTGCATATCACAATACCCTAAGCCCACTATCCTACTCCCTTTCCCCATCCCCTTCTTCCCTAGAGTTTTTAGACTCAAACTAAGCATAATGGAGGAAGAAAGAAACATAATGGAGGAGGAATGAAATTGCATGGATGAAGACAATCAAACATATAAAAAAGGAGGGAGTATTTTTAGATTAGAGCCAATAGACAGAAGAGAACTAATGGGATCACCCTTAGCTGTCAGATGTTCCCAATATGTAGGTTGCATTGAATTCTGTGAGATGGTACGAAGAGTCCAAAGTCAACCTAATTTGACGAGGGTTTTCATCAGCAACCTCCAGAACAACCAACTGACTATAGTAGGGGTGACCTTCACTATCTCCACTGATATCATAGCAGCAGCAACAGGGATACCCAATTTGGGTGGAAAGTGGTTTAAGACCAAGTATTTGGATGCCTAGTTGTATGAGCCTTATCTCTGGGCACCTTACAAACAAAACATCAAAAATGTCTTTCCTTTTGGCTAGTTTTTGAATAGATTTCCCCGCATGATGAAAATCATCATGAAATACTTCACTTGTGAGGGTAGATTTTCTAGATTATAAAACTATCACATCAGGCTTCTCATGAATTTCACTAGGGTAAAATTGCTCAACCACCCCTACTACTTGTACAAAAGCATTGATAAAATGGCCTACATTGTCCAAAACAAAGATTTTGA
Source organism: Pinus albicaulis (assembly GCA_034641835.2). Lineage (NCBI taxonomy): Eukaryota > Viridiplantae > Streptophyta > Pinopsida > Pinales > Pinaceae > Pinus > Pinus albicaulis. The sequence continues at coordinate 75,289,908 of CM076579.1, read as the reverse complement.
GATCCAGGTGAACAACCTCTTCCACCAATCTCTAATCAAAATCATTTTCCTTCACCACCTTAATTCGCTGAACATATCGTGGGAAAATTTCATAAAGGTTCATTTCTTCACTGTAGGTCCAAGTCAACCTGCTAGACCTATTCAACCAACAGTTTCAGATCCTCATAGAAAGACTAGGCAAACTAGCAAGGCTAAAGTGTAAGAGGCCAAAGAAGTCAAAGAAGCCAAAAAGTTCAAAACCTATCAAAGGGAACCTAGGAAAGTGCTTGCTCCATATATTGTGGAAGGGGCATTTCCTTCTTCATCAATAAAGCAGGGAAATCAGAAGCAGAAAGAGACAGTTGTCCATGAGAAGGAAGACCTTCATGAGGAAGAAAGACATTTTGAGTTGGTGGACTTGGATGTCCAAGATGATCACGAGGCTTAAAATCTAATTATCAAAGAGAAGGATTCCATAATTAAATAAATGTAGGATAATATGGCAAGGGCCCAATTTGTCATATCATTCCTTGAACAAGAGAACAAGCAGTTGAAAGACAAGTTGGTACTCATGGAGTTAGAGCTGCTGAAGGACAAAAAAGGTAAATCAGTGACGACACCTGATGAGTCTGGCCATGGTGAGACTCAAACCATCAAGAGAAGACCAAAAAATAGAGGTCTTAAGCTAGGTTTAGAGTAGGAGAAACATGAGACATAGCAGCTCAGTTTTGAGGAAAGGATTGCATAGGAGATTGATGAAGATAAAGAGGCATGGCTTGGCAGGGTTAGCATCCATCTTGAGAAGCTCCTCCATAAGGAAAAAAAGGAAAATGAGATTCTCAGACACATGGTTAGCAGATGCATTACTAGAAACAAGATTTGTAACATCAGGATCAAGTAGTTGAAGGAAAAACACAAGAAAACCCTAATCAAGCAGAAGGAAGAGGAAAAACTTGATATTCTTGCTGATGCCTCCTTGATTAATTGAGACACCTCATCGGCACTTCATCTACCAATTTTGAATATTTTTTGTAAAGTGTTCAATTTTTTTGCATTTCTGCAAATTTTGACACACCTTTTGCACAGTTAGCCTGCAAAAAGTGCAGAGTGGGCCACGATATGATTTTTTTACAGGCCTCTAAATGAAAAATGGGTTGCAGATTTTGATTTAGAGTGATGTACAAATGCAATTTTTACTATTGGCACTCAAAAAATGGAGCTTTTGACAGGTGGAAAATGAAAAGAAAACTCTCAAAAATCATATTTCTGCCTCATTTTTCAAACCTTAGCTGCACTTTTGGAGTAGTATTGGGAGATTCAATTTTTGAGGAGTTCACTCCACCATTTTCAGAGCTTGAGGGAAATTTTAACAACTATACTTGAAGGTATTTACAATGAGCCATCTTGGGCCCAATTTTGACCTTGGGAAGGCAGTCAAAACTCAATTTTATGGTCTACACTGAGTATTTTCCCAGCCACACTACGCTTTTTGCAGTTTCATGTTTTCTTCAAATTTTTCCAGTTTGATCAGTTCATGGATGAATTCAGTGTATTTTTACTAATGTAATGATGAAATGTAAATGTAGTTACATCCTAAATAGTTACTAGGGGTAGATACATCATGTAAATAGGTAAGTTTGGTCAAAGTGAACTAGTTTCATGAATGATAGGGAGGAGTTGGTTAACCTCCCTAATCATTAGGATTTTCGTTGATCATTTTGTGGATCAGCTCCACAAGTCGGGGATTTGACCCATGAGAGTGGGAGAAGTTGTTTTTTTCCTATATATTTCATTATCTTTCTCATTGCAAGAGATGGATGCTCTAGAATTTGATCATTGCACACTATTGTAATCAGAATTTTGGCAAGAAATAACAGACTGAGTTGGAGCTATTTTGATGGAATACCTGTGGTAAAGTGATTTGAAATTGTTTCTTCTTATGCTTTGCAAATATGTGAATGTATTTTGATTTTGTATTCATGCCATCTCTTTATGTAATTGATTCCTAAATCAGAAAGACAAAATTAATTAGCTTATGCTCTGTTTTGGAGGAATAGTTTCAATTTTGTTCATCTTTCCTCTAATTGACCTAGGAATTATAATCCCAGATCAGATCCCTATAATTCTGATCCTTATTTTCCCTGACCTAGTTCTTCTCTAACATATTCACCATCCAGGACCTCAAATTCAATCAATCAAAACCGTAGTGCTACTGTACCTAGCCTAAAATCTCATTGATCCAGTCATCTTGGCTATGATCCCTTGGAGCGAGCCCTCTCTTGCCTAGTAGGGCTAGCTACTTGGAAAAATATTGGTCTCTAGTTACCTTTACATAAGAAAATTGAAAGTGCCAAAAATATGCTCCAAAAAAAAGGTTATTATGAATAACCACTTTTCAAAATCGAGTGTTTTTCTTGCTACCTCAAATAAAAGGGTAATCAGTAATTTTATCTTTGATTCGTAACTATTTTTATCATGTAAGTTTCAATATGATAATTTTTATTGTACCACCATTCTACTAGGGATAATAAATATACTTGTTGGGACTATCCTCTAAAATAAAACACCTCAAATATGCTTCCAAGCACTTATTGATAGTCTTATTAGTTCAATATTCTCTGCTTGGATTCTTTGGCTAGTCTATTCAAGCTCTTGGAACCATCCAACATTTGGTGCCCTCTTCATATTTAGCACAACATATACTCAAAAAAAAAATTCATCGCCTGAATCATAACCCAAGTCAGTAGGTACATCTTCTACTATCCCAAGCACTGCAATCTTCATCTCATAACCAGAGTCTAATCCCAAATCAATCAGTCAAATACCTAGAAATCTTGCAACTGTGATCTTCTTATTATCCTCTGATTTAGATTCTTGGCCTTATTACATAGTTGCAACTCTCTTCTTCTTCTTTTTTCTGCCGTTCCTCTTAGGCCTCAACTCTGGATCCAATTTCCAACAATTCTCCTCATCACGCCCTTCTTTATCACAATGAGTAAAATTTTCCTCATAATGCTCTTCTCTTAGTTGTTACTGCCCTCTTTAGGCAGTAATATTGTTCATGCTTCCCCGTACATTCAATATGCACATAATTCACACCATCTTCACCAATATTTTCAGGTTCAAATAATAATAATGAATGATGTAAATAACTATGCAAAGAGGCAATATATTTCATGAACATCTTAGGAGTGTCTAGTGGAAAATTCAATGCTAGTGCTTGTTTCATATACTCATATGTAAAATTCTTAACTATTTGACCTTTTCTTTGTTTCAAATGTGGTCATTCCATCATGGATTTGTGTTTGTAACCCAATGGGTAAAATTGTCCCCTTAACGTATAAATGAAATCATACCAAGATGAAATAATTTTATGACTATTATTACCACCTTGTCACAACTTTCCTTCCCACTGGATGAAAGAAGGTCCACTCGATCAAAGGGATGCTAGTTGGATCTTGGTTTCTTCCTCTTTGATTATTTGTATGCAAAAATATACCTCAACCTGTTTGCTCTATTTTTGTAGATTTTCTTCATTAGATTCTCCACTAAACACATGGAAATCAAATTTTACATTCAACTTGAGAAAGGTATTTTTATGAGTTCTTCTAACTATAGAATAACAAGAAGAGGATGAAAAATAAATTTCACTAGACGATGGAGAGGGAGGTTCAGGAGGCTCATTTCCTCCTCCTTCATGATTTACGAAGGCATGATCATATGGTTCTTTCTTCTCAGGCTTGATTGTCTTCTCATATTCCGCAAACAAATTTTCAACTTTATCTACGATGGTGAAGAATATCTTGCAATAATTTCACTCTTCCACCACTCGACCTTATTCGTCTATCATTTTCCTTCTTCATGTTGAAATTTTGATAGTTATTTTCCCTGACATAGTTCTTCTCTAACCTATTCACCATCTAGCACCCCAAATTCAGTCAATCAAAACCCTATTGCTACTATACCTAGCCTAAAATCTCATTGATCTGGTAATCTTGGTTATGATCTCTTGGAGAGAGCCCTCTTCTGCCTAGTAGGGCTAGTTACATGGAAAAATATTGGTTTGTGGTTACCTTTTGCTGATCTCTTCTCAACCTTGGAGATCCAGTGGAGTGATAACATATCCTATGTTAATTCATGGTTTGTGAGTTTTATTTTGATGTTGTCTATTTTCCACATAATTATAATTCGCATGCATATGCAATCAATAGTAATTAAATGATCTAGAAATCTAGGAAAAATAGATCCTTATGGTATATATTTTGGATTTTAATATTTATTTTATTAGATTGTTGTGATGAAAAAGCTAGTGGAATATCCATGGGAGTTTATAGATCACATCATAGGTGGGTCCCCTAATGCCTAATAGGAATGTACCTTAAAGATAAATAATAAACAATATCTACCCTAATCAACATCTCTCATGTATTCATATATTTTAGAATAATACCATCAAGGTTGGGAGGAATACTATGGGCTTGGGGACATCTCCTTCACATATGTCATCCCTCCCAAGTTTCTATGGACTATTTCACTATACTATGTCCTTTGAGGACTACCAAGGGAACTCTCATTTTTGTACAATGTATTCCTAATGTATATAATGAAATAGATCTGCATTGTATTTTTTCATGGCTATGGTCTCTTTCTTGATGGCATAAATCCATAGTATATTCCTTCCTGGCCATATATTGTCATTTAATGTCATGGATCTATATTATACTATGTTTTCAGCCATGATTTTTTATCTTTTGTATATAGAATGGGTACGCCTTCCTGGAGGATGACATACATGATTGATTCTTGGATTTTTTTCAAGTCCTAATTAGTTATTTAATATTTGGCTCATTCCTTGTGCCAATTATTGAGACTGACAATATTTTCTTTATCCATCATTTCCTCCTCTAAACTCACTCATTATGGGGCTTCGTTTATAGCCCTATTTTTCACCTTTATCCTAGATGAGTATCCTACTTGAGTTAGTAGGATGGATCATTTAGTTGGAACATTGTGAAACCCAATTTTAAGTCGCCACCACTGCTCAAAAACTTACATAGAGTGATGCATCACTCATGGTAATCTTGTAATAAGAAATTACCACTAAATTTACACTATTAAAGAAAAATGACCTTACCTTCCTTCTATATTTTCTTATTTGCTAGGAAAAAAAATCAAGAAGGATGACATACCTTGTCATATGGCCTAGGAGTTTGTACTAGGATGTAGAGTCACTATGACTTAAGTGTCTAATTTCATCTTATTATTTGGTAAACCAATATATATATATATATATATATATATATATATATATATATATATATATACATATATATATATATATATATATATATATATATATATATATATATATATATACATATATATATATATATATATATATATATAAGGAGTATATTCCTTAAAGAATAATAATCTATAGATAGTAAACTATGTAAGGAAATGTTTTTGGAATGTTCAGAGATGAACCCTTTCATGTGAAAGATAGCCTTACTTTCAACAATCAAGCAAGGAGGAAACACAACCAAGGGATTGAAAATCTCTTCATGCATCGCAAAGGTATAATATTTTATGATTGATGTTTCCTTCACAATATAGATCTTATGATTTGTCTCCCATATATTGTGTATTTTATATATATATATATATATATATATATATATAGTACTTTAAAAAATCTATTATTTTCCCTGACCTAGTTCTTCTCTGACCTATTCACCTTCCAACAACTCAAATTCAATCAATGAAAACCCTAGTGCTACTATACGTAGCCTAAAATCTCATTGATCTAGTCATCTTGGCTATGATTCCTTGGAGAGAGCCCTCTCCTACCTAGTAGGGCTAGCTACTTGGCAAAATATTGGTCTGTGGTTACTTATGCTGGTCTCTTCTCAACCTCTGAGATTCGGTGGAGTGATAACATATGCTATGTTAATTCATAGTTTGTGAGTTTTAATTTTATGTTCTCTATTTTTCACATAATTATAATTTGCATGCATATGAAATCAATATTAATTAACAGATGTATAAATATAGGATAAATAGATCCTTATGGTGTATATTTTTTATTTTAAGATTGACTTTATCAGATTGTTGTGATGAAAAATCTAGTGGAATATACATGGGATTTTATAGATCACATCATTGGTGGGTACCATAATGTTTATTACCAATGTACCTCAATGATAAATAATAAACAATTTCTACCCTAATCAACATCTCTCATCTATTCATATATTTTAGAATCATACCATCAAGGATGGAAGGAATACTATGGGCTTAAAGGGATATCTCCTTCATATATGTCGTCCCTCCCAAGTTTCTATGGACTATTTCACTATATTATGTCCTTTGAGGACTACTAGGGGAACTCTCATTTTTGTACAGTGTCTTCCTAGTGTATACAATGAAATAGATCCACGTTGTATTTTTTCATGGCGATGATCTCTTTCTTGATGACATAAATCCATAATGTATTCCTTCTTGGCCATGTATTGTCATTTAATGTCATGGATCTAGATTATACTATGTTTTCAACCATGATTTGTTATCTTTTGTATATATAATGGGCATGTCTACCTTGAGGATGAAATATATGATTGATTCTTGGATGTTTTGCAAGTACCAAATAGTTATTAATCTTTGACTCATTCCTTGTTGCAATTACTGAGACTGACAATATTTTCTTTATTCGTCATCTCCTCCTCTAAACTCACTCATTATGGGGCATCATTTATAGCCCTATTTTTCACCATCACTGCTCAAAAAATTTCATAGAGTAATGCATCACTCATGGTCATCTTATAATGAGAAATTACCACCAAAATTACACTCTTCAAGAGAAATTACCTTACCTTCCTTATATATTTTATTATTTACTAGGAAAAAGACTCAAGAAGGATGACATACCTTGTCATATGGCCTAGGAGTTTGCACTAGAATCTATAGTCACTATGACTTAGGTTTATAATTTCATCTTATTATTTGGTAAACCAATATATATATATATATATATATATATATATATATATATATATATATATATATATATATATATATATATATATATATATATATATATATATATATATAAGGAGTATATTCCTAACTTAGAGTAATACTCTATAGATAGTGAACTATGTAGGGAAATGTTGTTGGAATGTTCAGAGATGAACCCTTGCATGTGAAAGATAGCCTTACTTTCAACAATTGGCCAAGGAGGAGACACAACCAAGGGATTGAAAAGCTCTTCATGCATCATGTTGGGTGTGGAGCCTGATTATCCTTTTTACTTTGTATCACAGCATTGAACACCTGTACCTTAAAAGGGGTGGCAACGTCGCCCGTAATTAATCGTTGTCATGGGGGGTCCAGGGGGGGGCAGCAGCGCTTTTCGGAGCCCCCCCCTGGCGGGGGGTTTCGGGGGCAGCACCCCCGAAGCTAAAAATAGATGTAAAGTTGCCTTGTAAAAGTATAGTAATTTCTAGTCAATCTGGGCTGTTCATAGGAGGATGATCTAATGGTAGAAGTTATGTTTAGTTTAGGGTTTTTTGTGCTAGAAGGCAACCCCATTGTATATATGAAGGTATTGTATTGCGGCTGTGTATTATGTGTGTATTCTCAGAGCGAGAAACAGATATGGAGACTCTGAGAGAGAACAGAGGATATTACAGTGGATCTGCTGTAGGTTTTTTCTCTTCAATTTTTGCTAGATAATAGAAAGGAAGGACTGGCTGTTCAGGGTGGACGTAGCCCAAACTGGGTGAACCACGTATATCTATGTCTCTTTGCTTTTATGTGTTTTTTGTGCTTGTGTTTTCCGCATATTTTATGTGTTGCATTGCTCCATAATATATAATTTTCTAACAACTGGTATCAGAGCCAAAGGTCTATTTGGATGATAAACTCGCAAGAAAGAAGGGTTCCTGGTTCGAGTCGGAGCAATGGCAGAATATTGTAAATTTATGGTCAAGAAATTTAATGGCCAAAACATCCCACTGTGGAAGATGAAAATGGAAGATTATCTGTATCAGAAAGATCTATACCTACCATTGAGCGAAAAAACAAAGAAGTCGACGGCCATGATAGACACAGAATGGAACATTCTCGATAGAAAGGCACTCGGAACAGTACGGTTGTGCCTTGCGGTGTAAGTCGCCTTAAATATTTTGAAGGAAACAACAATAGAGGGTTTTATGCAGACGTTGGCAAAACTATATGAAAATCCCTTGGCCTCAAACAAGGTATTTCTTATGAAACGACTATTTAATATGAAGATGTCAGAAGGTGGATCTGTTGCAGACCATTTAAATGATTTTAATATAGTTACCAGTCAGTTAAGTTCTGTAGGGGTAAAATTTTATAATGAAGTTAGAGATCTATTATTCTTGTGCTCATTTCCAGAGAGTTGGAATGGTTTAGTTATGGCCATTATTAACTCTGTCTCTGGATCTAGTACTTTAAATTTTGATGATGTTGTTGGTGCTATCCTTAGCAAGGAAATGCGACGGAAAAGCTCTGGTGATACATCGAGTAATTCTTTGAGTGCAGAGTATAGAGGAAGAAGAATGGAAAGAGGAAATAGCTTGGGTTATCGCAGTAAATTAAGGAAAGGCAGATCTAAGTCCAGATCAGGGATAGTGTGTTGGAAATGCGGAAAGAAAGGACACCTAAAGAAAGACCGTAGATCTCGGAAGGGAAAAGAAGGAGATGCACAGCAAAAAAACAATCATGACGCAAAACAATGTTACCGATGAAATAGGTAACCTCAATGTTACCTACTTTTTGAAGTATCAAGAAAAACACCTGATTTTGAAAAAGTGGCAATGCAGAATCAAGAAAAAAAAATTTGAGCATGTTTTTGGCACTTTAAGTTTCTTTCATTTTGTTTTTTTTAAGTGGTGTGTTTTATGTCAATTTTGAATAGTCAAATGTGACAGTGATGTATTACAAGATACTTTGATTCTTTCTTTCGAAAATGTTACTGATTCTTGGGTTGTAGATTCAGGGGCTTCATTCCATGCCACACCTGATAAGAAATATTTTCATGACTACGTTCAAGGAGATTTTGGACAAGTTCGTTTGGGTGATGATAAACCCTGTAAAATTGTTGGAATGGGTAAAGTTCTTGTAAAACAACAGAATGGAAACCAATGGCTACTAAAGGAGGTAAGGTATGTTCCAGATCTAAAGAAAAATCTGATTTCAACAGGACAGTTAGGCGGTGAAGGTTGTGTGACAACTTTCACGGATAAAACTTGGAAGGTCACCAAAGGAGCCCTGGTAATAGCAAAAGGTGAAAAGGTTGGTACATTGTATTTATGAAATGGTATTTCTAACTCTGTTAATGCTTTAACTTCCAAAGGAGCAGATGCAGCATTATGGCATCATAGGCTCGGACACATGAGTGAGAAGGGAATGAAGATTCTTCACTCAAGAAATTTGTTGCCAGATTTGAAGAATGTTGATTTGGATTTCTGTGAGAATTGCATTTATGGAAAACAAAAGAGAGTCAGATTTCTCAGAGTTGGGAAAGAAAAGAAGAGCAAAAAATTGGAGCTTGTGCATACAGATGTATGGGGACCTGCTCAGGTATCATCTCTCGGTGGCTCTCACTATTATGTTACATTTATTGATGATGCAACTAGAAAAACTTGGATTTATTGTATTCAGAATAAATCTGATGTATTTGATACTTTCAAGAAATGGAAAGCTTTGGTTGAGATTGAGACAGGAAAGAAGTTGAAGTGTCTCAGATCAGACAATGGAGGTGAATATTGCGGCAAAGAGTTTGATAGGTACTGTTCAGAGCATGGAATTCGTAGAGAGAAGACAGTTCCAAGAACACCACAAGAAAATGGTGTGTCAGAAAGGATGAACAGAACAATCATGGAGCATGCAAGGTGCATGAGATTGCATGCAGGATTGCCTTTACAATTTTGGGTAGATGCTGTAGATACTATTGTTTATCTAATAAACAGAGGGCCTTCAAGTTCCTTGGATGGTGGTATTCCAGAGGAAGCATGGACAGGTAAAAAGGTAAACTACTCTTTTTAAAGCCTTTTGGTTGTGAGGCCTTTGTCCATATTAATAAAGAAAATAGAACAAAGCTTGAGGCAAAATCAAAGAAATGTACCTTTATTGGATATGGTGCTAATGATTTTGGTTATTGCTTATATGATTATGAAAATCACAAAATCATTAGGAGCAGAGATGTAATATTCAATGAAAAGGTCTTGTATAAGAATCAGCTGTAGGAGAAGAAACAGGAAAAAGAAAGCAAGGAATACACGGTTCTTGATGAGATAACTGAAAAAGTAAAGGTGCCTAAAAATATTAATAATCAGCAACCACCACAATAGCAACAGGCACCTCAAACACCTGAAAGTGGTGTTAGAAGATCTACCAGGATAAGTAGACCCCCTGAACGATACTCTCCTTCATTGTATTATTTATTGTTGACTTATTCTGGTGAACCTGAATGTTATGAAGAAGCAATGCAGGTTGAAAGCAGGAAGAAGTGGGAGCTAGCCATGGAAGAAGAGATGGACTCCTTAATGCATAACCAGACTTGGGACTTAGTCAGGTTGCCTGCAGGTAAAACTACATTGCAAAATAAATGGGTTTACAGGTTGAAGGAAGAAGATGGAGGAAAATAGAGATACAAAGCTAGACTTGTGGTGAAGGGGTTTGCACAGAAGAAAGGTATTGATTTTGATGAAATATTTTCTCCTGTTGTTAAAATGAATTCAATCAGAACAGTTTTAAGTCTTGTAGCAACGGAAGATTTACATCTTGAACAGTTAGATGTAAAGACAACATTTCTCCATGGATATTTGGAGGAAGAGATATACATGCAGCAACCAGAAGGATATGAGGTAAAAGGGAAAGAAAAATTGGTGTGTAGGTTAAATAAGAGCTTGTATGGCTTAAAGCAGGCTCCAAGGCAGTGGTATCTAAAATTTGACAAGTTTATGTCTAAACAAGGTTATACTAGATGTCACTCTAATCATTGTGTTTATCTAAAAAGGAAAAATGATGGCAGCTATATTATATTGTTATTGTATGTAGATGACATGCTTGTTGCGGGATCTAACATGCAGGAAATAAATGTGCTCAAAAGAAAATTGGAAAATTCATTTGCAATGAAGGATTTGGGAGCTGCAAAACAAATCCTTGGTATGAGGATAACTAGAGACAGGAAAAATCGTAAATTAACATTGTCTCAGAATGAGTACATAGAAAAGGTGTTGAAAATATTTAATATGCACAATGCAAAACCAGTTAGTACACCTTTTGCTATCCATTTCAAACTTAGTAAGGAGATGTGCCCAAAGACCCAAGAAGACATGGATTATATGTCTAAAGTTCCATATACATCAGCAGTTGGAAGCTTAATGTATGCAATGGTCTGCACAAGGCCTGATATTGCACATGCAGTGGGAGTTGTAAGCAGGTATATGAACAATCCAGGAAAAGAACATTGGATGGCAGTAAAATGGATTCTCGGATATTTGAGAGGTACCACAAATCAAGCATTATGCTTTGGTGGTTCAAACATTGCTCTACAGGGATATGTTGATGCAGATATGGCAAGTGACAGAGATAACATGAGGAGCACTACAGGATATGTATTTACTGTAGGTGGAATAGCTGTCAGTTGGGTTTCAAAAATCCAAAGTGTTGTTGCACTTTCAACAACAGAAGACGAGTATGTTGCTGCTACAGAGGCTAGTAAAGAAATGATTTGGTTACAAAGGTTTATGGATGAATTGGGTAAGAAGCATGATATGGGCACACTATACAGTGATAGCCAAAGTGCTATTCATCTTGCAAAGAACTCAGCATTTCATTCCAGGACTAAACACATACATCTCAAGTACCTTGTCATACGGTCAGTATTAGAAGATGGAGAGTTGAAGTTGGAAAAGATACACACTAGCCAGAATCCTGCAGATATGCTAACAAAAGTTGTAACCAGGGAGAAACTGAGAACATGCTCAGTTTCAATTGGTCTTCAAGGATGACGATGAAGATGAGAAACAACCAGGTCCAAAGAGGAGTCATTGTCGAGCAAATGAAGCAGCGATGGAGTTGCTACAATCAGTCTCCAAGTGGGAGATTGTTGGGTGTGGAGCCTGATTATCTTGTTTACTTTGTATCACAGCATTGCACCCCTGTACCTTAAAAGGGGTGGAACACCACCGCCCATAATTAATCCGCGTCGTGGGGGGTCCGGGGGGGTGGCAGCACTTTTCGGGAGCCCCCTGGTGGGGGGTTTTTTGGGGCGGTGCCCTGAAGCTAAAAACGGATGTAAAATTGCCTTGTAAAAGTATAGTAATTTCCTAGTCAATCTGGAAGTCGTTCATTAGGTAAATGATCGGCAATAGAAGTGGGTTTTAGATTAGGGTTTTTTTCCCTAGAAGGCAACCCCCTTGTATATATGAGGGTATTGTATTGCGGCTGTGCATTATGTGTGTATTCTCGAAGCGAGAAACATAGAGGGAGACTGTGAGAAAGAACATAGGATATTACAACGGATCTGCTGTAGGTTTTGTCTTTTCATTTTGCTGGATAATAGAAAGGAAGGACTGGTTGTTCAGGGTGGACGTAGCCCAAACTGGGTGAACCACGTATATATGTGTCTCTTTGGTTTTATGTGTTTTGTGTGCTTGTATTTTTCCGCATATTTTATGTGTTGCATTGCTCCATAATATATAATTTTCTAACAACTGGTATCAGAGCCGAAGGTATATTTGGCTGATAAACTCATAGGAAAGAAGGGTTCCTGGTTCGAGTGGGAGCAATGGCGGACGATGGTAAGTTTAGGGTCGAGAAATTTAACGGCCAAAACTTCCCCTTGTGGAAGATGCAGATGGAAGATTATCTATATCAGAAAGATCTGTACCTACCATTGAGTGGAAAAACAAAGAAGCCGGCGGCCATGACAGACGCAGAATGGAACATTCTCGATAGAAAGGCACTCGAAACAGTACGGTTGTGTCTTGCGGCGTCAGTCGCCTTCAATATTTTGAAGGAAACAACAACAGAGGGTTTGATGCAGACGTTGGCGAAACTATATGAAAAACCCTCGGCCTCAAACAAGGTATTTCTTATGAAATGACTATTTAATATGAAGATGTCGGAAGGTGGATCTGTTGCAGACCATTTAAATGATTTCAATACAGTTACCAGTCAGTTAAGTTCTGTAGGGGTAAACTTTGATGATGAAGTTAGAGCTCTGTTATTCTTGTGCTCATTGCCAGAGAGTTGGAATGGTTTAGTAATGGCCATTAGTAACTCTGTCTCTGGATCTAATACTTTAAAGTTTGATGATGTTGTTGGTGCTATCCTTAGCGAGGAAATGCGACGGAAAAGCTCTGGTGAGACATCAGGTAATGCTTTGAGTGCAGAGTCTAGGGGAAGAAGAATGGAAAGAGGAAAGAGCTTGGGATATCGCAGTAAATCAAGGAAAGGAAGATCCAAGTCCAGATCGGGGATAGTGTGCTGGAATTGCGGAAAGAAAGGACACCTAAAGAAAGACTGTAGATCTCGGAAGGGAAAAGAAGGAGACACACAACAAGAAAAAAATCATGAAGCAAATGTGACAGGTGATGTGTTACAAGATGCTTTGATTCTTTCTTTCGAAAATGTTACTGATTCTTGGGTTGTATATTCAGGGGCTTCATTCCATGCCACACCTGATAAGAAATATTTTCATGACTATGTTCAAGGAGATTTTGGACAAGTTCGTTTGGGTGATGATAAACCCTGTAAAATTGTTGGAATGGGTAAAGTTCTTGTAAAACAACGGAATGGAAACCAATGGCTACTAAAGGAGGTAAGGCATGTTCCAGATCCGAAGAAAAATCTGATTTCAACAACGCAGTTAGGCAGTGAAGGTTGTGTGACAACTTTCACAGATAAAACTTGGAAGGTCACCAAAGGAGCGCTGGTAATAGAAAAAGGTGAAAAGGTTGGTACATTGTATTTATGCAATGGTATTTCTAACTCTGTTAATGCTTTAACTTCCAAAGGAGCAGATGCGGCATTATGGCATCATAGGCTCGGACACATGAGTGAGAAGGGGATGAAGATTCTTCACTCAAGAAATTTGTTGCTAGGTTTGAAGAATGTTGATTTGGATTTATGTGAAAATTGCATTTATGGAAAAAACAAAGAAGTCGATTTCTCGAGGAGTTGGGAAAGAAAAAGAAGAGCAAAATATTGGAGCTTGTGCATACGAATGTGTAGGTTTAACTCGATGTCATCTCTCGGTGGCTCTCGGTATTATGTTACTTTTTATTGATGATGCAACTGAAAAAGCATGGATTTATTGTATTGATAAATCTGATGTATTCCAAATATTTTAGAAATGGGGAAAGCTTGGTTTGAGATTTAAGTGAGGAAAAGGTGAAGTGTCTCGATTGGGCAATGGAGAGGAATATTGCGGCAAAAGAGTTTGATAGGTATTTTTCGGAAGCATGGAATTCTCAGGGAAAGCAGGTTCAAGAACACCACGAAAATGGTGTCAGAAGGATGGAGACGAACAATCATGGAGCGCTGCAAGGTGCATGGGGTGCATGCGAGATTGCCTTTGAAATTTTGAGCGGATACTTTATGAATCTTTTTGATGACACATCTAATACAACAGAGGCCTTCAAGTTCTGGATTGGTGGTATTCCGGAAGGAAGCATGGGTATGATGAAGGTAAACTAATCTTTTTTTAAGCCTTTTGGTTGGCAGAAGACACTTTGTCCATGACAATAAAGAAAACAAAACAAATCTTGAGGTAAAATCAAAGAAATTTACCTTTGTTATGAATCTTAGTGCTAATGAAAAGATTTTGGTTATAAAACATATGATTATGAAAATCACAAAATAATTAGGCAGAACGTAATATTGTCAATGAAAATAAACGGAAAAAGAAACGAGGAAAAAGAAAGCAAAGATACATGGTTCTGGTGAGATAAGCTGAAAAAGTAAAGGTGCACAGAAAATAATAATCAATAACCACGGTGACAACCACCAAAACGACAACGGAACACCTCAACCACTGAAAGTGGTGTTAGAAGAATGTCTGAGATAAGTAGACCTTTGAATGATACTCTCCTTCATTGTATTATTTATTGTTGATGAATGCAGTGAACACGAATGTAATGTGAAGAAGGAAATGTACACGGATGAAGAAGGAAGAAGTGGGAGCTAGCCATGGAAGAAGAGATGGACTCCTTAATACATAACTTTGACTTGGGACTTGAGCTAGGGTTGCACAACTAGATAAAACTACATTGCGGAATAAATGTCAGTTTTAATGAAATTTTGAAGGAAGAAGATGGAGAAAACAGAGAATCCTGGCTGAACTTGTGATGAAGGGGTTTTCACGGAAAGGTATTGATTTTGATGAAATGCTTTCTCTTTAATGACAAAAATGAATTCAATGAACTATTTTAAGAATGCCCATATGGGTGGAAAGATTTACATCTTGAACGATTAGATATAAAGACAACATTTCTCCATGGAGATTTGGGAGGAATAGATATACATGCTGACAGGAAGATTATGAGGTCAAAGGGAAAGAAAAATTGGTGTGGAAGTTAGAAAGAGCTTGTATGGCTTAAAACGGGCTCCAAGGCGATTAGTATCTAAAATTTGACAAGTTTATATCTGGAACAAGGTTATAATAGATGTCACTCTGATCATTGTGTTTATCTAAAAAGGCAAAATGATGGCAGCTATATTATATTTTTATTGTATGTAGATGACATGCTTGTTGCAGGGTCTAACATGCAGGAAATAAATGTGCTCAAAAGAAAATTTGCAAATTCATTTGCAATGAAGGATTTGGGAGCTGCAAAACAAATCCTTGGTATGAGGATAACTAGAGACAGGAAAAATCGCAAATTAACACTGTCTCAAAATGAGTACATAGAAAAGGTGTTGAAAAGATTTAATATGCAGAATGAAAAACCAGTTAGTACACCTTTTGCTAGCCATTTCAAACTTAGTAAGGAGATGTGCCCCAAGACCCATGAAGAAATGGAATATATGTCTAAAGTTCCATATGCATCAGCAGTTGGAAGCTTAATGTATGCAATGGTCTGCACAAGGCCTGATATTGCACATGCAGTGGGAGTTGTAAGTAGGTACATGAACAATCCAGGAAAAGAACATTGGATGGCAGTAAAATGGATTCTTAGATATTTGAGAGGTACCACAAATCAAGCATTATTCTTTGGTGGTTCAAACATTGCTCTACAGGGATATGTTGATGCAGATATGGCAGGTGACAAAGATAACAGGAGGAGCACTATAGGATATGTATTTACTGTAGGTGGAACAACTGTCAATTGGGTTTCAAAAATCCAAAGTGTTGTTGCACTTTCAACAACAGAAGCCGAGTATGTTGCTGCTACAGAGGCTAGTAAAGAAATGATTTGGTTACAAATGTTTATGGATGAATTGGGTAAGAAGCATGATATGGGCACACTATAAAGTGATAGCCAAAGTGCTATTCATCTTGCAAAGAACTCAGCATTTCATTCCAGGACTAAACACATACATCTCAAGTACCATTTCATACGGTCAGTATTGGAAGATGGAGAGTTGAAGCTGGAAAAGATATACACTAGCCAGAATCTTGCAGATA
This sequence comes from Pinus albicaulis, assembly GCA_034641835.2. Classification (NCBI taxonomy): domain Eukaryota; kingdom Viridiplantae; phylum Streptophyta; class Pinopsida; order Pinales; family Pinaceae; genus Pinus; species Pinus albicaulis. The sequence continues at coordinate 75,273,263 of CM076579.1, read as the reverse complement.
TGCTAACAAAAGTTGTAACCAGAGAGAAACTGAGAACATGCTCAGTTTCAATTGGTCTTCAAGGATGACAATGAAGATGAGAAACAGCCAGGTCCAAAGAGGAGTCATTGTCCAGCAAATGAAGCAGCGATGGAGTTGCTACAATCAGTCTCCAAGTGGGAGATTGTTGGGTGTGGAGCCTGATTATCTTGCTTACTTTGTATCACAGCATTGGATCCCTGTACCTTAAAAGGGGCGGCAACGCCGCCCAAAATTTAATCGCTGCCGACCGCCCCCGACGGGGGTCTTCGCGCGTTCATTAGGAAAATAATCTGACGGTAGAAGTTATGTTTATATTAGGGTTTTTTGCCCTAGAAGGCAACCCCCTTGTATATATGAGGGTATTGTATTGCGGTTGTGTTTTATGTATGTGTATTCTCGGAGTGAGAAACAGAGCGGGAGATTGTGAGAGAGAACAGAGGATATTACAGCAGATCTGCTGTAGGTTTTGTCTCTTCAATTTTGCCGGATAATAGAAAGGAAGGACTCGTTGTTTGGGGTGGACGTAGCCCAAACTAGGTGAACCACATATATCTGTGTCTCTCTGGTTTTATGTGTTTTGTGTGCTTGTATTTTCCGCATATTTTATGTGTCGTATTGCTCCATAATATATAATTTTCTAAAAACCCTAATCTAAACATACTTCTACCGTCGATCATTTGCCTAATGAACGGCCTGCATTGACTAGAAATTACTATACTTACAAGGCAATTTTACACCGCTCACTAACGATTAATTGCGGCGGCGTGCTTTCACCCATTTTAAGGTACAGGGGTCTAATGCCGTGGTACAAAGTAAACAAGATAATCAGGCTCCGCACCCAACACAGAAGTCTCATGCCCACAAGAGTTGAGCACGGTGGTGAGCGCCACAATCAGTGGTCGGCTGAGACAGTCTGCAACATTATTGGTGCTACCCTTCTTGTACTTTATGTTCAAATGAAACTGTTGCAAATATGTGAACCACTTCTGACAGCGATAATTCTGCAACTTACCTTGTGTCTATATGAACTGCAGGGGGTGGTGGTCTGCGTGGATGATTGTTTCCTTCCCCAAAATGTAATGCTTCCATTGTCGATGAGCTTTCACAATGGAACACATTTCTTTGTCATAAGTGGGATACTTGCGGATTGTGTTAGACAATGTCTCACTGTGATATGCCACTGGATGTCCTTGTTGAGTAAGAACTGCCCCAATAGCATAGTAAGAGGCATTTCTATCGATCTCAAATGGTTGTTGCAAGTCTGGTAAAGTGAGCAATGGGGCATAGTAGAGGCGATTTTTCAATTTTTTGAATGCCTTCTGTTGAGGTTCTAACCAAAAGAATTTTTCTCTCGCTCCTCCCTTGGTGACTTGACTCAAGGGCCAAGTGATATGAGAGAATCGTAACACAAACCTCCAGTAGAAATTAGCAAGACCCAGAAAGCTGTGAAGCTCTGTTATAGTGGTTGGGGATGGCCAATCCTGAATGACTTGGATCTTGGCTGGATCCACATGCACCGCGCTTTCATCAATAATGTATCCCAGATATTGAACCTGGGTCATGCCAAAAGTGCACTTCTCCAAATTGGCATGCAACTTGTGTTGCCGCAGTGTTTGGAGGACTTGTCAGATGTGGTGAAGGTGCTCTTCCCAAGTCTAGCTAAAGATCAGAATGTCATCCAAGTACACCACTACAAATGAGTTGGTGAATGCCCACAAGATGTCATCCATCATCCTCATGAAGGTTGCGGGATCATTCGTCGACCCGAAAGGCATGACCAACCATTCGAAAAGGCCTTCCTTGGTTTTGAAGGCAGTCTTCCACACATCACAGGGTTCAATCGGTACTTGGTGATACCCCGAATTCAATCAATCTTTGCTTGGAAATATTTTTCACCTTTGAGTGGGTCCGAAGGTCATCGATCCATGGGATCGGTACCTATTCCGGAGCGCGTCTTGTTCGAAAATGGCAGATAGTCAATACGAGTCTCCAAATCCCATCGCTATTACGTACCAACACGATCGGGCTCCCACGGGGGCGATGAACTTGGTCGGATGCGGCAACTACCGCAATAGCTCTGAATTTGCCTCTTGATTTCATCGTTGTCTAGAACGGACCACCGATAGATTGGTCCATTGGGTAGTGGCGCACCTGGGGTCAGATCAATCGGGTGCTTGACCTGACAGTGCAGAGGAACCCCTCTGGGTGAGGTGAAGATGTCCCCGTACTCCTCCACAACCTTATCCATTTGTTTTTGTCGTGCAGAGGAGCCTTGTATGGAGGTCGTGGCCACAGTTTTCTTCTTTCCCTAGGGGCAGATCATTAGGAAAATGAATTTTCTTGTTTGGGAAATGAGCTTACTGCATTTTTTTGCAATAACCAAAGAGATAGCAACAGGAGGTGGTACATCTGGTATCCTGTACAACTTATTTCCCAAAGTAACAATAACAACACGAGGCCGAGACTCATACATAGCATGATGCTTCCACAAGTATGGTTGTCCTAATAATACATCAGAAACATCAATAGGAGCAACGTCACATAATTCCTCATCCGTGAAGGGCTTGATGCTATAGGGAAGGTGGCACTGTTGGCTGACGCGGAGATCTCGTCCTTGGTGAAGCCCCCCGATGGTGTATGGATGTGGGTGAGGCTGTGGTCGGCAACCCAACACTTCACGAGCGTGGCGAAATGAGGTTCTTTTAGCTCCCATTGTCGACAATGAACTGTACAGGGGAGCCCTTTACCCACATCCGGGAGTGGAAGAGACGTTCCTCCTCCTATGGATCTTTTGGTTCCTCCTTCTGGATCTTTGTAGTGGCAACAATGGCGTTGGGCTCCGCATCAATAATTTGTTTCTCTTTTTCATTCCCTTGTTGGGTTCGTTCGAGTCGGAGCATGCATCGACTCGAAGCCACATCTACGCCTGTCGGCCCGCTCGGCCCGACACTCACTTGTGTTGTGAGTGGGCCTTATGGAACTCCACATCACTTTCTCGTGTCCTTCTTTGGATTTGTGTTGTTGTTCTTTTCTTGTGGCTTTGAAAGGTTCTTTCCCCGGACCATGCCTTGGCTCTGTCCTTTCTTCTATGGTTTGGGAGCACCTTTCCCTTGCTTTTGATTCACAGATCCAAAGTCTCGCTTCTTCTATTTGAATTTCTTCTCAATCTTGGTAGCATACCGGTATGTCGTACCAAGCGAGGATATGTTGAGGAACTCCATCTCCTCCTGAATGTATCTGTGCAGACAACTGCGATACCGTAGCACCAGATGTTTCTCTAAATATTTGATTCCCAACTTGGTGTGCAGGGTATGGAACAAATTCGTCAGCTCATGCACATCTTGATCCCTTTTTTGTCACAGCATGGTCCATTCTATGTACTTGTCCTCATAGCTCCCCACGAGATAGTATTGTTCCTTGATGGCATCTCGGAAAGAATTCCAAGTGGGTACGATTGAGAACAGAGAGGGTTCTCTCTCATTCTTTTTCTCACAGTGGGTTTCCCACCAGTCCTTGACATGGGGGGCAGCTTTGAGGAGTGAAAAAATAATCTTCTCCCTGTCAGAAAAGTCATGAACCAAGAAATATCCTTCTAATACATTCAACCATATATCTAATGCATCTGTGTCTATTTGACCCTTGAGAATGGGAATTTCAAAATTTATTGGTACCCTAAAAGTATTCGCACGTCCAGAGTGGCTGCTGGATGCAGATGCGCTGCCGGTGGGCAGTCGTTGAAGGATCTGGGAAAAGTTATCCATCATCGCGTTGCTTTGTTTTTCGAGGGCCTCCTCGAGCAATATTTTGATAGGTTCTCCTACTCCCTCATCTTTGTTTTTGTCCCCCATGGGTGTCCGTCGGGGTTTGCGAGGCTGATCTTGGAAAGGTTCCACCAGATCGAGCCCTAACTCCTTATACCCCGACCTCGTTGGGGACATGCAAAGAAGGATCGAGAAAAGCGGACCCTGCGATACCACTAATCTGATTTATGCGGGAACGCAACAGAATAAACATATAACCATAAATACAGAGATGCAGTGGAAATAACACTTCATTTCATTAATATCAAAGAACTGAAATTTGCTTACAGACAGAATGGAAATAAAACTAGCTAGGGCGCTGGTAGCTATCTCTGAGAATATATGTGGTAGCTATAGGCCTCTGAACTGAGTTACAATGAGGTTCTAGGGCCTATTTATTATTTAGAAACAATGGGAAATCCTAAACAGCCAAAACCCTAACCCTAGGAGATGAACCGCCAAAACTATGGGCCCCGTTTGGGAAAATTGGTGTTGTAACTTCCTAGGGGCGTAACTTTGGCATACAATCCTCGTTTGAAAGATATATCCAAGGAATACAAATTTTGAATGAGAAACATCAGTCTATGGACCCATGTTGCTCTCCGTTTTTCCAAAAAATGTTGTTTAGGGCCTCAAAACGGCCCCGGAAGTTCAGGACTCGAAAAATTGCTAAAAATAGTAAGTTGTGCCGAAAATGAAAATATGAAAGAGACAATGGTGGGGCCCCAAGTGGAATAGGTGGGTGAACACCAATATCCACCTGGATCAAATCCCATTAAGCAGAGGATAATTAAGTGGTTGGGGAAGATTTCTAGTTCATAAGGAAGAAGGAATTAGTTCCCATCACTAAAAAAAATCATCCAGAGGGGGATATTCCATATGAAAAAGACCATGTCAATGAGAAAGAGGTAGATATTTTTTTAGATGTTACACATGAAAAAAAATCATCCATAAGTCTAATGAATGTCTAGAGAATCCTTTTACAAGTCAAGGGAGTATACACATTTCTCAAGATGATATAGAAAGTGTGAAATCATGTGTACATGAGAATGCACCAAAAAGTAGAGAAACTTTAATGATGAAGAAAATCCTTTTGAAACTATTCAATGAAGTGAAAGAACACACATAAATAAAAGCAGTGTTCAAAACTATTTGCAAATCAAAAGTTAAATTTTGTAAAGTGTTTTCTGATAGTGGAAAAACTAATAATTTCATGTTTATGGAAATGGTGGATAAATTAGGTTTGATGAAAAAAATTCATTCTACTCCCTATAGTATCATGGTTGCAAAAGGAAAATTAGATGTTGGTCAATAAATAATGTGAACTGGAGTTTCATATCGACTACCACAAATATAAGGCACATTGTGATGTTATGTCCATGGATGTATGTCATGTCTTGTTATTAAAACCTTGGAAATATTATAGAAAGGCCATACGGGATAGAGGGAAAAAAACTTACCCTTTTTAAAAGGATGCTGACATACATCTACTTTTCCCATTAAAGGATGAAACTTTATGAGAGGAAAACAATCCTAAGGTATGCTACTCAGCGAAAAGGAGTTTTTGCAATAAATCAAACATTAGGAGGTAAAATTTTCTTTCATTGCTAAGCCTAAGGTAGTCCTTAGTAGGAAAAAATTGAATGATTTGGTTGACGAAATTAAAATTACGTTGGATGAATTTCTTGATATTGTATTTGATTATTTCCTGAATAAATTTCCTCCCATAAGAAGTATCAACCATCGTATAGACTTAATTATAGTTTTTATCCTTCCAAATAAAGAAACTTATAAAATGGCTCCAGAATAGAATGAGGAGATCAAAAACTAGTTCAAGAATCACTAGATAAGGATATCTTCTATGAAATATTAATTGCATGTGTTGCTCCCATAGTATTAACTCCAAATAAGGATGGAGAATGGATAATGTGCAACAAATCTAGGAGTATAAATAAAATTACAATCAGTGATAAATTTCCCTTACCACACGTTGATGATCTACAACATTGTTTAAGTGGTGTTCAATGATTCTCCAAAATAGATCTAAAAACCGGATATCATTAAATCCAAGTGAGAGAAGGATATGAATGGAAAATAACCTTCAAAACAAATAATGGATTGTATGACTGGTTAGTAATGCTTTTTGGAATAACAAAAATTCTTAATACTTTCATGAGGTTGATGAATGAAGTCTTTAAAGAGTTCGTAGTTAAGTTTATTATTTTTTACCAAGGTTATATATTAAAATTATATTAAATCAAAATAAGAACATCTAAAGCATCTTAGGATGATTTTGAGAAAAATGCAACAAGACAGATTAATAATTAATTTGAAGAAATGAAGTTTCATGAAGAAATAAATTATTGTACTTGGGTTTTGTGTTGTGAAAATATAGTTTGAAGATGGATTAGGATATAATAAAGACCATAGTCAACTGACCTACCCCAAGGAGTGTTTCTGAGGTAAGAATCTTACGTGGTTTGGCATGTTTTTATAGAAAATCAATCATAAAATTTAGTGGAATTTGTGCTCTGATTATGGAGGCTTTCAAATAAATTAAACAACCATTTCATTAGAAAGAAGAAAATAATAAGAGCTTTTAGTTGTTGAAGAAAAATATCACAGAATAACATATACTAACATTTCCATATTTTAACAAACTTTTCCAGGTCAAAATAATGTCAATGGAACTGCAATTCGAGTTGTTTTGAGCAAAGAAGGGAAGCCAATTACTTATTTTAGTAAAAAAAATAAATGAAGTGGAAAAAATATTCCTCATATGATAAAGAGTTTTATGTTGTTATTCAAACAAAAAATAAATGAATAGATTACATTATTCCTAAAAAAAGTATTCCTTATACTTAAAATCATGTTTTGCAGCTTATCAAGAGTGAGACAAAATTGAACTAGAGGCATGTTGAGTGGCTGTTTTTTTTTATTTTTAATTTTTTTATCAAACAAATAAGTGGGCACTAAAATAAGGTAACAAATGCATTTATTCAAGTTAACATAATCCTACATTAATTCTAGGTAAATGTTTTAGGGTTTGATGATTCAAAGGACATGTATAAGAATGATCTAGACTTCAAGGAAAGCTATGAAGCTTATGAAAATCAAATAATAAGAGACATAACACCAAGGATGGATTATATGGTATATGAAGGAATTTGTTTTAGAGGTAGTAGGTTCTGCATTCCCAAATTTCCAATGAGAGGAAAATTGTTAAAATCATAGTGGAGGATTGATAGGGAATTTTAGGCAAGATAAAAACTTTTGCAAAACTACATGAATTGCATTTATAACTAGGTATGCAACCTGACATTAAAATATGTGTTGAAAGATGTAGAGTATGTAAACATGCCAAATGAAGTAATGATAATACTAGATTATATTAACCCTTACCAATTCTAAATATACCATGGGATTCTGTCAACTTGGATTTTGTGGCAGGTTTACCAAAAACACATAGAGGTAATGACTCAATCTGTGTCGTGTTGATATGTTTTAAAAAATGGCACATTTTATAGATTGAAAAAGATAAATGATGTAGCTAACATTGCGAAAGAAAATTGAAAGATATAGTTATATTGCATGGATTTACAAAGAGTATTGTCTTCGATATAGATACGAGATTTGTGGCCACTCTTGGAGATATTGGTGGAAAAATTTAGGAAACAATCTCAAATTTAGCTCAACATACCATCCTCATATCTATGGCCAAATAGAGGTAGGAAACAAGAGTTTAGAAATTATCTTAAGAAGTTTGGTAAGTGAACAACCCATGCAGTGGGATTAAGTACTTGGTTAGGAAGAGTTTTCATATAACGACTCACCTAATGTAAGCACATGATTAATACCATTTATAATTTTATATGGAATTTTCTCAAGATGAATTTACGAATTAATAATTATTTGGAAACAATAATTCAGAATTTATTATGTTGAAGATTTTATAGTTACTATGTACGGATTACAAGATAGAGTCAAGTAATAGTTATATGAAAGAAGTAGAAATAATACGAATTTATGAAGGGAATGAAATGAAATAAAAATTTATAACCAAAAAAAAATCTTACAATGAAACTTTACTTCAATTAATAAATGGAAAATGCAGAAATGTATACATCCATAATGAAATTAAACTAGCTCAAACAATGGTAGTTTAAGTTTGATAAGAGATGTGATGGCTATGCGCCTTCCTGAACTATGTTAAAATGAACCTTAGAGGAATTTGTATCATGAAGAAGAAATTAAAAACCACAAACATCCAAAAAACTAAACCAAGGATATGAAGTTCCAAAGGCTTATGGGCCCCGATGGGGTAAGCTGTAACAACAACTTTCAGGGTCGTAACTTTTCCATACATTCTTCATTTTTTGCACATGATAGCTCATTGGAAATATTTATCTGAAGAGTAAATTTTTTTATTGTAAATGGAATTATACTTCTATATTCAACCCATTTCCCTAAAAAAATTCTTTAAGGACTCAAAACAACTTGAGAAGTGCATGACCTAAAATTTTTGAAATAGGAAAATTATGTTGTGAGTAAGTGGAATAGGTTGGTGGCCACTGATATTCACCTATAGAAACTAGTGAAGATAGAGAGAATATTCTAAGAGAAAGATAATTATATTTTCAACTAAGGTATTTGTTTATGGTACACCTTTGCAAGGAGATATTTCCTAGAGGGGAATATAAAAAATTGAAATTTAAGAAGATTGGAAAATACAAATTATTGAGGAAATTCTTCTTGAGTGCTTATGAAACATAATTTCTTAAATACATTGGAATTTCTCCCATATTTAATGTTTCAAATCTATACCCCTTTAAAGAATCAATAAACATTTTAGCGGATGCACATATCAATGATGGAGTTTAGACTATTGAGTGGGAAAAGAAGCTACCTCTAGCACCAAAAAATAAGTTTGATTTAATATTAGACAAAATGGTGGCTAAAACAATGTAAAATTTGAAACGAGAACTATAAAATCAAAACTACAAGTGTAGCCAAAAATCCACCAAAAAACATGAAAAACAACCCAAAAATGAAAAAAAATAGAGTAATGTTGTTGTTAGAATAACAATTTTTTTTGCGGATAAATTTAAAATTTTTTTGGTAATGACGTTAAATATAAAATAATGGGATCTGAAACACATTAAAATTCCAAAAAATTTAATTCATGTCATTAAACATATAATATCATGACACTAAAAATACCTAACTAATTGTTTTCAACCATAACATTAAAGATAAAAAAAAATTGACAAATTTTCAACCATCCAATTAAAAAACATTAAGTTTTCAGCATTTTTCAACCTAGACAATATGAACAAATTATATGACTAAATTAATTGTATTCTTAATATTATAAACAAATGAATTCATCATAATTAAAACATATAATCCAAAAAACATAAAAATGACTCATAAATTCATGTAATATCATATGGAAATTAAAATAGTTATTTCAAGTTACCATGAAAACATCATTTATATAAATTTTCTTAGACAATTTGTTACAACATTTTTTGGCCATCTAAACTATTGTTATTATATGGACCCAAGTACACCATGTAAGACGAATTTTACCCTATGTAAAATTGCATTCACTATGAAAAATAACTTATTAAACCACCATTATTAAGTTGTTAATGGTCTAAACAGGAAACCCCATGAGCAAATATTAAATAAATCTACATTTGTTTGATTTTGCTCAAGGAATAATTAGTTAAATAGCAGTTTAATTAATATTCTTAGTTATATTTAACCCAAAACAGGGAAATTAACTATATTAATCATTATTTATCTTATTATTTCTTACGAATAATTATTTAAACCTTATTTAAATAATTATCTTTATTGAATATGACTAAATCACCCTTAAATAATTAAATAAATCATTATTTATTTGATTATTACTCAACCACAACCTTAGAATGATAAATAAATGATTTAATTATTTATTATTTACAAATTAAGGGATTTGACCCAAGACAAATTCCTTTTCCCTCCAACAAATATAATAAAATATTCCATCAAAGTTGGATCTTGATTTGGTTAATAATATTTTAATTATGCACCAATATCTAGATTAACTCAATATTTTGTTATAAATAGAAGGGTTTTCCCATTCATTTACCACCTCTTGTTGCCTAAAGATGACTCTGGATATATACTTTTGGTCTGACTTTGATCCAACATCATAGTCATATTTTTCTACCTTTTTTGTCTGGGTGTTATACACCATGAAGAGAGAGGAATTTTAGATCTAAAGTGTTGAGGACTTACAAGAACCCATCCCATTGAGGAGAATTGGTAACACCCTTCTGTGTTTTCCTCCCAGGTGCCATTTATACAAAATTCGTTCAACATATTCTTGTCTTGTCTATTGGATGCATGGAGTAAATCTTGTTTTTTCTACTGCTTAATGTCTTCTAATGCATGGATCTAAATTTTTATAGCATCTATCTTGATCACCTAACTACAGATCTGAGTATATTGGTAGCCATATTTGTTGTTAGGGTTGTTTTTTATGCACAGCTAAAGTGGTCTTTTTTCATACACTTCGAATTAAGATTCATACTAATAACTGGCGACTCCACATGAGTTTACGATTACGATCGCTATCATTTTTATGATCCTTGATGTTGGAACAGGGTCTCCTACGAGCTACGAAACTGATCCATTTTGAATACTTTTGATTAGATTTAGTCCAGTGCAGGGGTTTTGGGGCGGGTGAAAGCCCTGAAAGCATTATAATGGGTAAAAGGGTAAACCAAGGGTCCGAAAACCATGGGTTGTGGACCATAGGAAAGTCTAGGCTAGATTATTATAAATAGGAGGAACATTTTGTATTATAAGGTAGAAAATGAAGAGCTATTGATGCGAATTGTGGTTTAAGATATCTTTCTGGGTTTTGGGGAAAGGACTCATGCTAGATGTGTGCACGGAGATCCAAGTCTAGTTGTGTGTGGACCCTACTGCTATGTGTGCATTCTGGGAAGGGAATTGTAAGGAGGAATTGATGAATGAATGAATAAGAAAGGTTGATAGAGAACTGAATCTGTGAGTACTCTTTGTTTGAATCGTTGGTAATTACTGCATTGTGTATTTTTTGTTTTAAGCTGCGAAGATCTATGTAAGTGTGTTTTCTGTATATGGATCTATTCTGTTATGTTCTATTCTATTTATGCAATATAGTGCTATGTCATAAAAGAATATAATTGTAGATCTAGCGCACATGGATGCGAATAGAGACCTAATTAACCTTGCATAGAACAAGGTAATCTATGAATCACAGGGTCTAACACAGCTCTGCTTGCCTTACCTATCCTTTCCTAGGGTGCGGAAACTTGGTTCCAGCACCCACCCATACTACTGTGGGTGAGACTTTGACTTGCACAAGCAGGTCACTGCCAAAAGGGCCAATAGTATAGGGGTTTGTTGGCAAACCTTGCACTCCGAACCTGGGTCAGGACCCCTTGAGCCAACAAATGGTTTCGTTGCCGAGACCAAAGACTCTTGAGAAAGGTATCAGGTAATGAAAAGAGAATATTGGAAGCGTGAAACAAAGGAAATTGAAGACTGGTTTGAAAAGCAGATCTAGGAATTTGCAGTAAAAGAAAATCATAACAAAAATTTAACGACCGAAAGGTGGAAAAATAGGTACATTCTGACAAAAAGATACAAAATATTCTTTGTGACATTTGCATCAACCTTCAAGAGTGGCTGGCCAGACTCATAGAGTTCCGAAAGTGCTGGAAAGACGAGCGAGTCACTTAGTGGACCCCGGAGCTGATTCAACAACTAGAGAGGACTGATGATACTATCACGCGCACAGTAGATCATTGGGTGGAAACTGTGCTAGGAGGATTTGTGATAGAATTTTCCATTGATTAGTTTTTCTCTTACTCTGAGGCTGAATGACGATTCTTTAAAGGGTTCCGAGGAAATGTTTTGAGGATATTACCGTTGCTGATTAAGATATTACTATGTGAAAAGTGCATTCTGTGTAGTCATACCAACTGAACGACCCTGGGTCTAGAAGGAAGCATGACGTGCAGTGGTAATTACTATCGGACCAACCTTCTCGGGGGGAGATCCACCTATAATCCATTACAAGAACCAAATGCACAAGAGCCCCTGGCTACACTACCACCCAGGAAGCACAAAGGTAAGAACTATCCCATACCACCAACCCCGCCGAGCAGCGATATGGCTGCGCACCTAATATTGCCTACCTTCAAGGGGGTAGGGGATGAAGATATGGACAGATTTTGGTTTATTGTAGAGTCTGTCTGGACTGCACAGAATGTGGCAACCGATATGATGAAGAGGGCGCAATTGTCCCTGGTATTCGAGGATAGGGCACTAGACTAGTATATGAGATACATTGCTGAAAATGGGAGTGCATCTATTCAAGATATCAAAGATGCTCTGAAACAATAATTTTGGAAGCCAAAATAATACTCTCAACTGGTAGGAAAAGTAAAGGACTTTAAACAAGGTGTGTCTGAATCAGTGTGGGAGGCTGACCAGCGACTGAAGAGAGAAATTAGGGAAGGAGGATTCGAGTATGACGATAGGCAATGCATAGAGTGGTTCATCGCTATGTTGTTACCTCACCTGCACACACCAATGAGTCACCAAACCTTTGAATCAGAGGAAAAATATGTGGAAGTCACTATGAAACTAGAAGTTGCACCCAAATATGATACATTAGTAGCGGTACAACAAATTCAAGAATAGCTGGGGGCTATGCATATGGAAATTCAGAACCTGCAAAAGGAGCAAGGAAATGATGGCCACACAGATCTATGGTGCATACGATGTCGGATATCTAGCCACACAAAGGATCAGTGTCATCTACTAGCAGATTACATGCAGATAGGGGGACCTAGTCCGGTATGCCCAGGAGCAAGTGGGGAATCCATTCTATCATGGCCAGGCTCGAGCAGACCTGCGCTATGGTGTGACAACTGTCATGTAGCAGGACTGCATGATAGAAACCATTGCCCTCGGCTAGGTGCCTATGTCCCAGAACTGAAGCAACAATGGTGTAGGTTCTGTCGATCGGTAGGACACGATGAGAAAAACTGTCGTACTTATGACTTGATGATAGATCATGGGAACTTGTATAGGGTACAATTAGACACTGCGTCGCCAAGACCATCCGCGCACCTCGGAGGATCTCCAAACCGAGGTAGAAGAGGTCGGGGAGGGAGCGTAGGACGATGACGTAGGCATATAATCTATTATAACTGTGAAGAGATAGGACACCTCACTATAGAATGCCCAAATCCCACTACGACATCATGCAAGTATTGTAGGTAGTTGGACCATGTGGTGGAGGATTTCCCAATTTTAATAGCCAAGAAGCAGGAAAAACAACCCACTCCTACGCAGAATGTGAAAAGAGTTAAAACTAAGCTAAGAAATATATATCTGAGTGTAAAATTTATGACGCGTAGAAAGATGGTCACCCAGGGAGAAAAGGAGGAGCTTGCCTCTTGGGAAGGAGTGAACTTCAATGAACATGAATCACTAGCAGCCCCCACGCAACTGCTGAACAAGATAGGGGAGGGGGTTGAGCCCTTCCTACTGGCATGTCTAAAGATGCTATGAAATCCGCAGGCCATAGAGAACCTCCAAGCATTAATGAATACTTGCACAGCTCGACCCAGTTTAATTCTTGGGACCAAGGATGTACACAATCTATACAGTTATAAAAGATGCACTAGAAGAGAAATGTGGTTGACTGCATAGATTGGCGACTACGAGATGGATCAAGTTATTCTTGATCTTGGGTCAGATGTGAACGTATTACCAGATAAAAAATGGAAACTAATGGGAGAGCCTAAATTGGAATGGTCCACCATCCAGCTGTGCATGGCGAATCAATAGAAGATCATTCCTCTGGGAAGGTTGCCAAAAGTCATGGTAGATATCGTAGGAGTAAAAGTCCTAGCTGAATTTGAAGTCATAGAAATTGTGGAGGATGTGGATCCTTACCCTACACTCCTAGGACTGGATTGGGATATAGACATGGGGGGTGTCATCAATCTAAGAAATTGCAGCATGGTGTTTGAGAACAACGATACGTGCGTAATAGTACCACTAGATCCAGCAGAAGGTGTGCGGTATAAAGAGCCATCCTACAAGGAGGAGGGAATAGATCACATTTATAAATTAACTACACTAGACAAAGCTCGAGTTAACCCTACTGGCAAAGGAGTACTCTATTGGGAAAGGGCATTGAATGTTTCTCCGACTCTGATGAGGAACTAGAAAACTGGAAAGGACGGTTGCATGAGGTTTCGGCGCTACGATGTCTTCGGACCACCAGGAATTTCTGCCGCATCTCTACCAAGGTAAGAGACCTACCATACCATGATAACATAGGTAATATTATGAATTTGGTTAAAGCCAAAATTCCCAAGGAACGCAGGCTACGGGCACTACCGCTAACCCTGTGCAGAGCACTTACGCGTTGGTGGGGAACACAAGGGCTAGTATTCCTCACTTAGGAGAAGAGCCAGAGTAGGATGATCCTACGCTTGAGGACCCCAGATGAAAGATGAGCCCCAAGGTTAGTAGACCCATGCGGATACTTGCTGACATGTGAAATTTTAGGGTGCGATAGGACCTCGCCTGAACAGGCTCACCAAGTTACCTCTGACCTAGGATTGCGTTCGACTACGGAACTGCACCAACCCATGTGCAGGAGGGAGGAATTGCGAAAAATTCAGGTGACAGATGGCACAAAGACACTTGATGCAGCCCTAACACACAGGGACATCCTGACTAAGGGATAAGTGCACCAATAAATAATTTTGGTGGCCAAATTTTTGAACTGGTACATGAACCGTGTTATGAAACACCTGGCATCAACCTTAATTCTAGGTATCCATGGGAGAGTCCTCAAGTATGAATAATGACCATCAGCCCACCCCACTTTGATAAGAAAGGAACCTTACAGTTACACAAAATAGGTGACAGACCATCAATGCAGCCATTTATGGTAAGTTTGATCCAAATGTCCGATGGTAAGTTTCACGTACGGGTTACTCTGTCATTAGATAGCTCCAGAAATGGTGCAGATAGTAGGATAACTTTGAAATAGGCTACATATTGTCTCTACACCATGCCCCTGTTATCCGCTGACTGGATTACTGGGATCATTGACATTTTCGGGGACGCCTGTCCTTCTGTTACCATGGCGGTCCCTAACCCGCCGAAGGCTTCAACCCCTGGCTATTAAACACCCACAGCCATCATATTGAGAGGGCCTAGGAATGTCGAGTTTGATCAATTGATTGGGTTTTGGCCTCTTGCTGAGGGAATTTCCTGTGAACCACGCATGGAGAGGCTCCATAGTTGCGTGATAGGAGTTCCTGCCCTTCGCACCCCAGGGACGACCGCGGGACCCAGCCAGATGGCCCCAGATGATACAACAGAGGAGGGCACACTACTATCACATTTCCCCACAAACAATGTCTAAATTAGGTCATGAATATTCCTATGCTAGAAGGAATGCTAAGATATAAGGATATGTTGTGACTTCTCCGGAGTCCCAGATTACTGACCAGTAGAAGCCATATTTTTTCACTCCCTTGCACTGTCCTAGTTAACGATCCTACTCCAATCGCTGTGGATACCCAAATAGATTTGGTGCAGCTATCCCACGATGTGCTACAAGGATTATAAACTACGCTGTTACAAGAGGTGTGCCACCGTGTCTGGACTACGCAACAGTTGTATGAAATACCTCCAGAAGTTTGGGCACAACGGGTCACATTGGTCGCAAAAGAAAAAAATATTATTCAGGAGTAGCTTACGCATGGCATACGATTTCTCAACACAGCTACATAGCTCTAGACAATGGTTCAGTACCATCCTATGCTTCAGCATATACAGGAAGACTTACAGTAGGCAGAAGCCGATCTCGATCAGCTTAGCACTCCCTTGGCCTCCAGTGTTTCTACTTAGCGTCTGGTTGTCATGGACACAATTGCAAAGCTTCATTGTGCCAAGCATGTAATTAGAAAATAGTTGAAACCATGGAGCGACACCACCCTCTAGATCTCCCAGGATGCTCATACCGCCATTACGCGCCTCCATTGGCTATTAGAATAGGTTACCGCAGCTCCAGATGGCCCTGCCTCCTTGACGCTTGTCAACATTGCACAACACACTGCCGCCCATAGTCAGGAAGTACTCACTTTGCTCTTTTGCACTCTTGATACCTTGCGTGCGCAGATCGACGCCGCACTATCGCAATCACTCGGGATGAGTTACAAGATTATGTTGGGGGAATGTTGGAACAGGGTCTCCTTCGAGCTACAAAACTGGTCTATTTTTAATACTTTTGATTATATTTAGTCTAGCGAAGGGGTTTTTGGGTGGGTCAAAGGCCCGAAAGAATTTTAATGTGTAGAAGGGTAAACCAGGGGTTCAAAAACCATGGGTTGCGGACCATAGGAAAGTCTAGGATAGATTATTATAAATAGGAAGAACATTTTGTATTGTAAGGTAGAAAATGAAGAGCTATTGATGTGAATTGTGGTTTAAGATATCTGTTTGGGTTTTGGGGAAAGGAATCCTACTTGCTGTGTGCACAGAGATCCAAGTCCAGCTGTGTGCGGACCTTGCTGCTGTGTGCGCAGGATGGGAAGGGAATTGTAAGGAAGAATTGATGAATGAATGAATAAGAAAGGTTGATAGAGAACTGAATTTGTGAGTTCTCTTTGTGTGAATCGCTAGTAATTACTGTATTATGTATTTTCTGTATTTAAGCTGCGAAGATCTGTGTAAGTGTGTTTTCTGTATCTCGATTTGTTATGTCCTGTTCTGTTTTGTTTATGCAATACAATACTACTATCATAAAAGCATATGATTGTAGATCTAGTGCATGTGGATGCGAATAGAGACCTAATTGACCCCGCGTAGAACAAGGTATTTTAGGAATCACGGGGTCTAGCACAACTCTTCTTGCCTTACCTATCCTTTCTCAGGGTGCAGAAACCTAGTTCTAGCACCCACCCATACTATTTCGGGTGAGACTTTGACCTACACAGGTAGGTCACTACCGAAAGGGCCAGTAGTATAAGGGTTTTTTGGCAAACCTTGCACTCTGAACCTGGGTCAGGACCCCTCGATCCAACAATTGCATATTCGGTTGCTTCAAACCCTAGGATTTATCTTCAACCCCTTGTTTTCTCTTTTCTTGATGTTGCTTTTAACCTATAAAACCCTAAAACAATAAAAATTATAACTTCCATGTGTTTTCGGACCTATTGTGCAGGTCACAGACATCAGCTGCAGCTGAGATGACAATTTTTTCTTAAATCTACTGCCAAGAGTGCCAGAAGTGCAAGTCGAATTTTTTGGCCCAAAAACTTTGACCTGGAGCTTCAGGAAGCAGGAATCAGCCAAAAAACTATGACCTCTGCTGAAAACAGGTCAGAAACTGCGACCTGGATTTTTTGCAGGAATTTTTCTAAAAGTTTTCTGGGTTTGTCTGAGCCTCTATTCAGGGTTTTCTAACCTCCATCTCCAGTCGTTTTGGACTTGTACTTGTGTTTTTCTCAACTATGTGGGAACCTAGCGCCCTAGGGCTTCAATACCCTCCACTTTTTGTGGATGAGTTTTTACTATTCCAGGTTGTCTAAAATTTCAGATTTGATACCTCACCTTCAGATCTGCTTCAAATCAGCTTGTTATCCATCCAAATCACCTCATTTAGCTTTTGTTGGGTTTTCCTCTAGGGTTCACTCTGTTTCCCTCCAGGAGATAGCCTTTCGCCACCTCTTTTTGCAGCAATTTTCATTTGATTTGTTGTTGTTTTCTGCACCACTTTCAAGTAGATTTTGTCCTTCAGATCCCTATAACTCATGAACTTAGATCTATTGGATTTTTTCAGTGTGTTTTGATTAGTTTTTACTCACATATAGACTAGTTTTTGAGAGACCCACCTCTTTGGGTTTATACTATTGCATTATTAGTTGTTTATTTTATATTCTTGCACGCTTATATACTGTCATTTGCAGGATTATTTACAGCTATACAACACTAATTTTTTTTCTCTGCAAACATCAGGGTTTAAAAATTAAAATTTACACACTTCACATATACATTAGTTAATCTTCAATTATTATCAGTGTTTGTACAATGATAGTAAAAATCAAGAGGAACACAAATGCACACACTTTCTAAGGTGGAAACCCACTCTGAGATAAAAACCACCTAATTTTTTTCTAATAATTCTTTAATATTCAACTCCAATTGAAAATAAAGCTCCAACTTCCTAGAATCTAGAAAAGCATTATTCTCTAGCTCCCACTGGATGGACGCTTCAATGCCTGAGATTCTTCAGTAGTCAACTGAATGGATGCCTCAACACCCAATGAGCTACAACTCACCCTATCACCACCCTACCACCCTATAGAAGAATTAAATAAAAATGGATTCCTGTACCAGGGAAAATGGTCCACTTTACAATGATATAGAATGATGCAGAAGAAGAAGATATACTAGACCATAACCCCAACTTTGACGCAACCACCTAATGATGATCCTAGACCTCCCAACATTGCCTCTTCAACCCTTGGAAGATAGACACTAGTACAATTTGTACAATAATGTATCTACAATGGCTAAGTACAATGATACCTTTACAGTGATTGTATGCAGTGCTACCCACTTGAAGACTTCATATGATGGAATTATTTCTATTGTTATGCACCTTGGTTGCTTCTCTTCTCATGCTACCCTCTGTTGCACCTTGCTTTGATTTTATGCCATAGAAATCCTGGTCCTTTGCAATCCTTGACAACACATGATCTATCTTTTTCTTGCCTTCTAGGAGCTTGATATTGAATCTGGTGTATCTTTGTTATTTCAGATCCTCAACATATTCGTTTCATTCCTGTATTATTCCTCTAAGTCTTCTTTCCAATGCCATAGGTTTGACCCAATTTGGATTCTTCAAGAGAGAGTTATACCCAATCTCTCACAATTCCCTAATTAAAGATTGTTTCCGCAGAGCGCACTTGTATGGCGTGCCACGTGTCACTGTTTCTTCATTTGTATTTGAAATTGATAGATTGAAAAGTACATACTATGCACTATCTGTCACCTTGTATGGAATTCCAATCTGATACTCAGAGAGAGAGAGTTACGATGAAATTTCCAAGGTCACTTCTTTGAGATGAATTTGAGGAGCCTGCAAAAACCCTAACTTCCACAGATCATATCTCCAACAGTTTTTCGCAGCTTGATCTGAAATTTTTACTGTAGCTTCCTCATGATTTCAGCTTTGCCTCATAAAAATTTTAGCTTCTGAACTTTCGTATAAAAAAAGTTAGAGCGGAAATTCCACAATGACCTGTTTCAGATGGTCGAATCCCTTGCATAAGAAGGAAATGAAGATCACAATTTATATGAATGCTTAAGTTGAGAGAGGCTTTAACAAGTGAATGAGGGAGGGATTTAAGGAGCTTAAAAAATATTAATTATGAATTTTCAATGACCCATGCCCCTGACCCATGCCCCAACCCGATGGAGTTTTAGCCCACTAACTTGGGGTACAAACTTCAAACATGAATATCTCTCAAACCGTCAGGAATTACATGGCGTGCCATATATCAACGGAAACATCTCGACAAGTAGAAACCATAAAAAGAATTATTGACCCATAATATATTAATTTGGTAGGTAAAAATTCCCATTCAATATTGGGTTAGCCCCTGGTGCTGCTTGGGTTGACATCAATGATAACCGCTGATCAACAATCTCTCCCTTTGGCATTGATGGCAACACAAGTACTCCCCCTGCGATCATGACACCTCTTCCTACAACATTCTATCCCCATTTGACATCAATGGCAAAGGGTAACTCCCCTTGAAACACAACCATCCTGTAGACCTGTACACACTTCCACTCGTGCCGACACACAACCGTCCTGCAGACCTGCACACACTTCCACTCCCCCTTTATATTCTGAAAAGGAAAATCTAATGAGAACTTGGGAGAATCCCAAGCTTCTGGCGAAGATATTCCAATGCTGGCGAATATTTAATATGTGATTCTTTTGGTGCTGCTTGGAATCTTGCTACTTGTCCAACTGCTTGCATAACATCTGGTCGGGAGGCTATTACATATAGAAGACTACTAATCATAGATATGTACAACCTTTGATCCACATCCTTAGATGAGTCATCTATGCTCAATTTGCAACCTGTTACCATTGGAGTAAGGATGGGTTTGCAATCTTCCATTTTAAATTTCTTGAGCATTTTCTTGATGTACTTGGCTTGACATATAAATATTCCTTTCTCTTGTTGAGATATTTGAAGCCCTAAGAAGTATGTCAGCTCACCAATTAAAGACATCTCGAAATCACTTTGCACCTTTGTAGCAAACTTCTTACTTAGTCGATCATCATTGCTACCAATTATTGTATCATCCTCTTTAGCTATTAGGCATGAATTAGTTGCTTCATCCAGAACATATATGTCATTTGGAGCTTGACTTGCTGTAGCCACAATTTCACCATACATGCCTTTCCTAATTTCACATTTCGTGGAGTTGAATAGTATTGTGTGTCCTTGATCACACATTTGTCCAACACTGAGTAGATTGTGATTCATGTTTTCAACCAATATAACATTATTGGCTAGAGCATCTTTGCTTCCAAGAGTGACAGTACTTGATCCTATAACATTTGAAGATCCATCATTTCCAAAGGACACGGTTCCATCCTTCTTCTCTTTTAGAGATACAAATTTATTTCTATCTCAAGTCATATGCATTAAGCAACCACTATCAACATGCCACACATCTTTGTTCTTTTGAGCCTTGAAAGTGAGAGCACAATTATCATTCTTCTTCTTCTTCCATGTTCATTCATTATGTGGCTTCGAAGATTCTTCTGGAGGATTTTCAAGTCTGCAGTCTTTGGCTATGTGTCCAAAGTTTCGACATTTGTAACATTCAATATTATTTCTTAAATGTTCAAATCTATTGATGTTTCGCTGAGCCTTGGGAGGTTCATATTTGACAGATCTCCTGGAATTGTATTCGTTCCTAGGGTACGTGTGACATTCTACAGCTTTATGACCAAATTTTCCACATGAATAACAGTAGCCATAAAAAATATGTTGGTACCTAGATGGAAATTTTCATCGAGGAATTGTCTTCCAAGGTTTTTCTTGCGAATCTTGTCCAATGAAGTCTTCATGCATGTCAGATCTCATAGATTCATTGTATTTTTTTGTAGAAGGTCCTGCTTCTTCTTCTTTGTAACCGATGCTAGTTTTGTCATTGTAAGATCGTTGATTGTTGATGAGTTCTTCCAATGCCCTTGAGCTGTTGGCATAGTTTTGGATAGTTTTTCCTTTCTTCACTTCCTCACGCAGTGAGACTACTTCGGCTTCTAATTATTCCCTTTCTTGGTTGCTTTCTTCCAACTTCTTTTGAAGTGACTCTTCAATGCATTTGTGTTCTTCAAATTCAATTTTGAGACCTTGAACTTGTTCTTCAAGAGTTTTGGAACGGATCTTCTCCGCCTTGAGATCTTTTATAAGCTTGATTGCTTCCTCATAAAATTCATCTATGGTCCATCCTTCTTCTTCGTTGTTTGATACCTCTTGCTTATTGTGCTTGGGTTTATTGTGCTTGGCCATAAACAATACTCTCTCATTGGCTTCTTCTTCACTGTCATTGTCTTCATCGGATGATGAGCTATCTTCTTTAGAGAGAAAGTTCCTTTTGAATCCTTGCTTGTTGAATTTCTTAAAGCCTTTCTTTCCTTTTAGGTTGCTTATACTTTTGTTTTGGGACATTTGTTTTAAATTTCTGGATATACTATGCTAATTTTTTTACTATATATTTTGACACCACCTTACCTTTATAACCATGTTTAAAAAGGATTCCATCATCATTTTCATTCACTTTATCCAAAGGTATATAAAATCCTCTTATTTATTATATATTTAATCTGTTTACATATAATTCCATATTACTCTTATATTTCATCATTAATCGAAGTAGATTGTTGCTAACATAAGTCTAAAAGATCGCAGATAAGTTATATGCTGTGCTGGAACAATCGGCCGTTGCTGAAACAGTCAAACTTCGTTGCTGAAACAGTCAACTCCATTGCTGAAACAGCCAGCAGACATGCAAATTCCGTCACTATCCGTAATTTGCGATTCTGGAAGAGCATTTTTTGGAACAATGGCAACAACATGAAGACGTGGTTACACGGATTATTCTGAAGATAGTAATCTTTTTGTATCTGTTGTAACAATATCTTTTTATGGAAGAACAGAATAGCCTGTTTTAAGAAAGAAGAACAGATTTGGGATAAACGTAGATTTTCTCTCATGTAATTGTAAGAGATGTCTCCTCTTTAAAAAGAGGATACATCATCATTAGAAGGGGGTTTGAGTTCGAAAGCTACAGGAGAACATTGTGTTTGAGAGGACAGGAGCTAGACTCCATTTGTAATGTATCATTTCTTTTGGCAGATGAATAAAAAGTTCCTTTTGAGCGCTCCAATTTAATTCTTTCCCTAGGGAATCTTGTGAGAGGGAAAGGGCCCGCCTTCCTCACAAGATTCACCCAACTGTTCCTGTAGTTTGTTAGATTTCTTTATGATATTCACACTTTAATTTAATTCTGTTTGTTGAAACACCAGTTACACAGTTCTGTAGTTTAATGAGCATTTTGTTTCCTTAACGTTGCATGTGTTTAGTACATTCATTCTTAAGAAGTTAAGAGATATATTTTTGTTATTTGTTTGAATGTATGATTGATGTTGGGGAAGTAGGTGTTGAAGATTCTTGTACAAAGGAATAGGTTCTTGTTTCCATTGGTTTCCTTTCTTTTCCCTGCAGTGTGATTAGAAACAGGAGACAGGTGCTGAAGGTTCCTGTCCATGGGAATAGGGTCATGTTCTCTTGAGTTTATATTTTCTACAGAGTAATTAGTGTCAGGCAGCAGGTGCTGAAGTTCCTATATAAAGGAATAGGGTCCTGTTCCCTGTTATGGTTGATTGGTTTCCTTTCCTGCAGATTGATTTCCCTTTATTTGGATTCTTAACTGCAATATAGGAATTATTTATACTATAACCTAAGTAACTTCAGCTTTGATTAAACAGGGTGTGAATAATTAGATTTGTATGATTAATAATTGTGTGGCTTTTTACTACAACATTGTTTTTTCTTTTGAAATTGAGCATATCCAGTGCGTGGTTGTCTTTGGAATAAACAGACTTCCTCGGGTTGACAATTTATGTGGAGCTTGAATTGTAAAAACAATTAAAGCGACCAACATTTTGGCGCCGTTGCCGGGGAAGGCAATTGTAGATTTCAAAAGCATTAATATTTTCTTTCTAGATGTGCAGATTGTATGAGAGGACGCGGAACCCAGAAGAAAACTAACCCCTCAGGTGGCAAGGGCAAAGGAAAGGGAGGAAGAAAGACTTTTATTGACGAGATTGTGT
Source organism: Pinus albicaulis (assembly GCA_034641835.2). Lineage (NCBI taxonomy): Eukaryota > Viridiplantae > Streptophyta > Pinopsida > Pinales > Pinaceae > Pinus > Pinus albicaulis. The sequence continues at coordinate 75,249,932 of CM076579.1, read as the reverse complement.
CAAAGGCTGAATCATCATAGAGATTAAGTTCTCGAATACCAAAACTTCAGCACTCCCCTCAATCAGATTACAAAACAGAGGAAGTTGTGGGCCCTGAAAATATAGAGGAGCCAGTGATTAAAGAACCAGCAGTCAGTGCTGGAGAGTCAGAAGAAAGTGCTAGCAAATCAGCAGAGCACATTGAGAAAATAATAGAGAGTGCTGGACGACCAGTGGGAAATATTGAAGAGCCAGTAGAAGACCTTGACGATCAAGCGAGTGCAGTAGGAGAACAACCAATGGAAGGAAACAACGAAGACTTATTTGGTGGAGGACGTGTAGATCCTGAAGGAGAAGGAAAGGATGAAAATTCTCTCTCTACCTTGGGATTTCCTATCAGTGATCTCCCTAGAGGAACAAATCCTATGAAAAATATTCCATTGTCAGCTTTACCTAATTTCCATGGTCTATCCTCTGAAGATCCAGATGAATTTATTTTTGAATTTGATATATTATGCAGAAGTTATGATTATGTTACTAATGCTCAAAAGTTGAAACTGTTTCCAGCAACATTAAAAGGAAATGCTTTAAGATGGTTCATGAGTCTTGGGAGTCAGGTAATCACAACATGGGAACAGATGAAATAGAAATTTCTACTTAAATATCAAGATTGCTGTTGGACGAGAGAAAAGAAGGACGAACTATTCAATATGGCACAAAAGCCGGACGAGAATCTGGAGGACTATGTAGAAAGGCTGCAGTACAATATACAGAGATCTGATCATCCGAATATAAGTAAGGAAATTCTTAAAACAATATTACTTAGAGGATTAAGGGATGATTGTTTAGACATGTTAAACATGCTTGGCAAGGGAGATATATCTAAAGAATCATATGATGAGATTGTTGAACTTTTTAAGAGGTGTTCAAGGGGAGCTGCAAGGAACAGAGTAAGTAATAGAGATCCCACCTATTCAAGAGTGCAAAAATCAGCCAATGGGGGAGCAACAAGAGCGGAAATAGGTAATTTACTTGAAGAATTTAAAACTGAGATGTTAAGTTCCTTTGCTTCACAGATTGACACTTTGCAGGTTAAGAAGAAGCAGGCTGAAGCAGAAGCAACTCTGGCTGTCTTTTGCCCGAAGTGCAGAGACAAACATCCACTAAGGGAGTTCCCATTGGACAAAATACCAATCTGCACCCTTTGTGAGAAAGATCATGAAACAAAACAATGTCCATCTCTACCAGGAATAAAGGCAGCATTGCAGCCAACGGAAGAAGAAGCTGAAGCAGTTTACTTGCCAACTCAAAAGAAGACAATGGCAACCAAAAGGACAAGGTATGAACTCTAGTATGTAATTTAATCGTTGGAATAATTATTCTGCTTTCGGTCAAACAAATTACCCTCCCTTTAATCAAATGCAATACCCACCCTTTAATCAAATGAATTTCCCACCCATGCAACAATCAAACCCTCCCTTTGTTGATCCTACAATGTGGACTCCTTGGCCCCCACAGCAGCCATCTTCTTTTAACCCTTGGAATTCAAATTGGAGAAGCCAACAACTCCCGTATCCAAATCAACTGCCTCAATTCCAACAACCACTTCCTCTGCCATCAAATGCTCCGCCAAATAACCAAATGAGACCCCAGCTACCTGTGCAACCAAATCCTAACCCCAATAATAAAGTTGTGCAAGTCATTGATGTTCAGAATCAGTCTATATTTCCTACTATGCAATGTAATGATATTCATTTAAGATCTGGGAAAATAGTAGAGCCTATTATTGATGACATAACTTCTTCTGATTCTGATAAAGAGGAAACTGAGAAACATAAGAAAGCACAACCACCTTCTAACAAGAGTGTTGAAATAACAGAACCACCATTCCTCGAGCGTTTGGTTTTAACTAGAACGCCTGAAACACCTGCTTTTAATCTTTTAGGGGAATTACAAAATTTGTATGTTAAAATTCCACTTTTACAAGCATTAAGAGATGTACCAATTTATGCCAGAACAATAAGGGATATTTGTGTTAAGAAACCTGGTAGGAAAATTAAAGGTCCCCTTACAGTACATGTAATGGGTGACTTATATGCATTAATGTCCGGAAAAACCCCTCCTGTGAAATATGAGTATGACTGACAAAACTACTACGTCGTTTTAAAATTACTGATAAAACAATAGTTGATCCTCAGATTCTAGTAGATTCTCCCAGGTGCTGCAATAAACACAATGACTCTTGAAACTTACGAATTATTTGGGTGAACCAACTTACCAGTAGGACCACCTATACAGCTTCTAAGGTTGGTGATGGTTCTCACAGTCAAACACAGGAGTTGTTGAAAATATACTTATCTCGATTGAATCTTGGAATTACTGTGGGCCGTTTTATTCATTGAGATAAAACAAAGCTGAAGTTATTTAATTACGGGGAGGCCATGGCGCCCACGGTGATCACATGCTCAGGTTATAGATCTAGGACAATGAAAATTTCTAATGGTTATGAAACCAAATAGCTTACTCTTTATCCTCATGCTACACCCATAATTAATAATGAAGATTCTATGTGGATGGATTATGATGATAATGCTATTCAGCCCATTCTAACTATTGGACAAGCCCTTAAATCTTAAAGACAATACGAGAGGATGAAATAATTAATAATTTTATTTTTGAACCTTCTTCTCGCTAATTGCTGAAACACACAATCAATTGATTGCAATTTTTGAAACAGTATACCCAAGAAAAGATTGAATCGAAGACTTATCTCGGACATTAACCACGATCTCATCTAAAAGCATAACGGTTGAAATTGAACACTGGGCAAGACATTAAACATAAATCACGATCTAACGATTCTTTCTGAAACATAGTAGTTAATGAAGTTATTGTATGAAAATAAGGAAGCATTTGCATGGGATTACACGGATATGAAAGGGATCTCTTCGAACTATGTACTCATCGAATTTACATTAAAGAGGGATGCCGACCAGCTCTGTCAACCCCAAAGACGAATGAACCCTAATTTACAAGAAATTTTTAAAGAAGAACTTCAGAAATTGCTTAATGCAGGATTCATATACCCCATATCTGACAGGTGAATGGGTTTCCCCCATTGGTAATTGTCCCTAAGAAAAATGGGAAATGGAGAGTATGTGTTGATTATAGAGCCTTGAACAAAGCTACTCAAAAGGGATCACTTTCCTTTACCTTTCATTGATCGGGTGTTGGATAGTCGGCAGTGGGAAGAAATTCTTTTCTTTTCTAGATGGATTCGATGGGTATAATCGAGATAAAAATTGCACCCCAAGACCCGAGGACAAGACCACTTTCACTAGCCCTTGGGGAACTTTTGCTTATAGAGTTCTTCCATTTGGGCTATGTAATGCACCGACAACTTTCGGAGGGTCATTGATAGGAATCTTTTCGATATCTTTGAATGACTCTATGGAAATATTTATGGATGATTTTACTCCTTATGGTGTGTCTTTTGAAGATGCATTACAAAAATCTTGAGAAGGTACTTAAACGATGTATACAAGCTCACCTCTCCCTAAGTCTTGAAAAATGTCATATGATGATGAGTGAAGGAGTAGTGCTTGGACATTTTATTTCATCTCAAGGTATCCGGGTAGATCCATCTAAAATATTGGTCATTCAGAATCTTTCTGTCCCTAAAACACAAACTGATGTGAGAAGTTTTCTCGGACATGTTGGATACTACTGAAATATTTATTAAATATTTTTCTAAGATATCTTCTCCATTATTTGTGTTTCTTATGAAAAATGCTAAATTTAAGTGGACTAATTCTTGTCAGAAAGCTTTTGAAGAACTCAAGCATCGATTTATCTACTGTCGCATATTTTGAGGGGACTCTGATTGGGCCCTCCCCTTTTCATATATCTTCCGATGCTTCGGTATCATTTCGCAATTGAGAGTTTGTCTTGGGACAAGAGGAAAATCATCTTCCTTATGCTATCTACTTTATTAGTAAGAATATGACCCCCTGTGAAAGCTTAATTATACATTTACTCGAAAAGGAGTTTCTTGCGGTAATTTATGCCATTAATAAATTTCGACATTATATCATGGTTATTCTACTTTTGTCTCACATTGATCACTCGACTATTAAGTATTTAATGAACAAATTTGTTACAAATGCTAGAGTTACCCAGGATAGCTATTATTACTATGAGAATTTGATATCACAATTGTAGATCAGCTTTGGTAAAGAAAATGTGGTGGCTGATTTCCTTTCACTGATTAAAAAAAGCGATAATGATATTCCGATAGATGATTCTTTTCTGATGAGTATTTTTTTGCGGTTTTCTACTCACTCTCCATGGTATCTGAGATATTGCAATTATTTGGTTGCGGGAAAATTACCATCACACCCGTCATCTGAGAGAAAAGAGAAGAATTTTTCAACAAAAGTGCCATGTATATCTGGATAAGTGGGTGTCTTTTCTACACAGGACTTGATGGGAAATCCGAAGGTGCATTAGGGAAGATGAAGTGTATGACATACTTTGAAAGCTTGTCACGATGGCCCTTGTGGAGGGCATTTTTTTGATAAAAGAAACTAACACACAAAATTTTGAGGATGGGTTACTATTGGCCCTCATTATTTAAGGATGCAAAGAAATATGTGAGGGCTTGTGACAACTGCCCAGAGAATGGGTCAACCCAATCATAGAGATCAAATGCCATTAAACCCCCCGGGTGGTTTTCGAACCATTTGAAAGTTGGGCCTTGGATTTCATAGGACCCATTAATCCTCCATCCAATCAAAGAACTTATATATTAGTCTCTCTGAGACTATATGACTAAATGGGTGGAGGCCAAAGCACTTATTAGAGCCAATGAAGAGGTCGTCCTAGCTTTCTTATTTGAAGAAATCTTCACTAGATTTGGAATTCCTAGAGAGCTAGTTACGTGATGGAGGACCTCCATTCAATTCTCATGGTTTTAAGTCTACCCTTCGGAAATATCATATTCATCATAGAATGACTACACCATACCACCCCTAGGCCAATGGGTAGGTGGAAAGCACAAATAAAGTATTAGAATCCATTCTAACTAAAACAATGAAGGACAACCGGAAGGATTGGTCTCAAAGGCTCCCAGAAGCACTATGGGCTTACGAATTACTTGGAGAAACACTACGAGGGTTTTTCTCCCTATGAATTGGTGTATGGTAAAAATGTTGTTTTTTCCCTGTGGAATTTGAAATTAAAACTCTAAGAAGCTGCTTTGAGCTCGTTAATCTTGATTTGACCGATGTGCGAGATGACTAGGTTGCAACAACTTCTTGAATTGGATGAAAAGAGATTAGATGCCATTCACCAAACAACCATGATTCAACAACGAGAGAATGAAGTGGCATGATAAAATTATCAAACACAAGCAGTTCCAAAAAGGTAATTGGGCCTTGTTGTATGACTCTCGGTTTGAAAATTTTCAGGGGTAAGCTTAATACACATTGTCTTGGACCATATGAATTAGATCTTGTTTTTCCTAATGGGACAAGTAAGACTTCTAACAATTGATGATTCTAAAAACACCTCTACTAGTCAATGGTCATAGGCTTCAGTTTGTACCCAGTGCTCTGTTTCTAAAGAGGATTTCAAGACGCTTGCATGGTCGATACACACTATATTTTTCTAGGGAGTCTTACTGCTCCTCACGACATTTAATTTTCTACATCTGTATTTTTTTTTAGTATTAGATTAGATTTAAAACTAATAATCACTGTCAAGGGTTGGCATATTACAATTGAATTTTGCAGATTCCAGGAAAAGCTTATAAGGAGGACAGATTCATCATAAGAAGATCCGAAGCTTCAATCACGAAGCTTGTTCCCTTCATCTCAACCCATTTCCTAGCAATATCCCTTTTATCTCATTTCTACATTATTTCCCTTTTTTCCCATTTTTCCCACTTCTACCATTCTGAAATATCATCCTTCGACTAGTATTTCCCATTCCTTCTTCGCTGAAATTATCCCTTATCAAATATTTCCCCCCACTTGTTTTTAAAAACCCAAGTCATTATATTCCATTTTCCCTGATTTTCCCCCTTTGCTTTGAAACACCAGTTTTAGCAACATGTCATTCATTTTCCGTTCTTTCGAAACACCGGTTTCAGAACTGTCATTTATCTTTTTCACCACTAAAACATCATTTCTTTCCTCTCGCTATACAAGCTTTTCGGTTCTCCACTTTTTACTCTTCGGATCCTTTACTCGATCGTGAGCGGATCTCGATATGCTCCTCGTTCTACATTTCGAAGAAATCTCTGATTCTTCCATTAATATCAAGCCATTATGAAGCACTCTATACTTCGAATTTTAAAGACAAAGGTAAAAATATAAGGTATGCGGTTTTTATGTAATGCGATTAAATATTATTTTTAAAGAGAGGATCTTGCTCATAATTATTGCAATCTCCACACGCCTAAACATCATTGTGCACCATCGTAAGGGGGGGAATTTGAAAACTGAATAATCATTTCACATCATCCAATCCTCTTGTCATTCTTCTATAGCCATTTCACTGTCATTGAGACTCCATAACCTCTCTGTTGCAACAATTAGCGACCAAAGCATGTGTTTTTGTTCTCTGCGCCTACGCATGTGACTCAGCTAGTAGCTATGGGAGGGTCGAGATATCGGACACGAGCACGGTTCGATAAGTCTTCTTCAATTGTTCTCGGGAGGACTATCAAATATTTCAACAAGCGGGATGGACAACATACCCACAGAAAGGTTAGGGAGAATTTGATCGGCGGCGAGTTTTAGAGTTCGCACGAGAATCTTGGAGGGGAATTATTCGGTGGTTCAAGGGGTTTGCATTTCGGTTCTGAGAGGAGACTATAGCTCAAGTTTCAGGTTTTCGGTTATAGGGGGCTCAGCTGGTTCAATAGGAAGCAAGTTATTTTAAATGCACAACAAGATTTTCTTCTTCCATAGGAACCCGGTTGAACTTAAAGGCTGCGAGTATAAGTCTGCATTCCTTACCTCGACCATGTAACGGTAGCTAAATTCATCAAGCATTACTTGACATGCGAAGGGCGTTACCCGAGGTAGTCTATCAACACGACTTCATTTTGATGAATCATTTAAGGTATGGTCGATTAGTTAATATTCCCTATTATACGCTGGGTTGTATCAAAAACATGTCATATTATTGCGGGATGGGTTAAATTCCCATTGTTATCCCTTACCATCACTCGTTTATGCCAATTATTAATTCATAGGGTTTTTCTCGAGCAAACCCCCCTCCTGAATAATCCACTCCTCATTCCCCAAACGAGCTCGAAATTCCCCAACAAGCTGGAAGTTCCTAGAAACTCCCCGAGAGTTCTTATGAAAGGCAAGCCGGACGATATCCCGGACTCCCCGGGTAATTCCGTCCCTCGAGAACCGGTTGACCCTACCCCCCAAGTTCGTCCCCACTTAGTAGAGCCACCCCTTCCCACTATTCCTATCCCTAGCGATGACTCTTCAATACCCCCCATCCCCACCTACTCATAAAAGGGAAGAGATGAACCTCGAGAGTCCTACTGTCTCAAAACGACGGAACAAAGGGCCACATTCCAAATTTTTCACTTCTTCGAAAGCCCTTCCCCCGAGAGAAGAATCTTCTCCTACAAAGAAAAGGAAAGATAGTGATTTCTCCGCTTTCCTACCAAAAAAGGAAAAATGAAAATGACTTTGTTGAAATAGGAGTTACTCCCATTTACCCCTGACCCCGCCACTATTCTCGTTAAAACTTCAATCCTCACCCCCCCCATTTCAAATTCCCCAACCCGTCTCATCCGGTGGCACTGTCACACAAGAACCCAGATGCCTCGGGATAACATGACATCGTTTATAGCTCAAAAGCGTGAAGCGCACATAAGAACCGAGTCACTTACCCGAGTCGAAACACAAGAACCAACCAGCTGTGGTACAAGAATCATACACCAAGCATGATAATACAGGAAACCAGGCCTGTAGCTGCTCCACGAGAACCAACTACAACGAGCGGATCAACAGGAAACCCCGAGTAGAATCAACCAGCACACGGGGGTTCACACACTATGGCATCTTTATTGGAGGAAAATGAGTTTTTTGAAGTCAGAACTAGAGGCCTATAAAAATGAATTAATCATGGCACGAGAGGCCTTTGATAGAGAATTGAATCTCTACATGCTAGCACACACGGCATCGGCACAAAAATAAGGATCCATGCGAGAGAATACATGTGCCATGAGTGTGGTAACATTTACCAATAGGCGGGTACAAAGTAGTCAAAAATTAAGATATCACGAGGCATCTACATCAGTACAATTAAAGAAGAATGCTCTCTTGCTCCATAAGAACTAGTAAGGGCCCTCAAAAAAGTACGGAAAAAGAAACTAAACCACTGAGATATCTCGCCCGAGCTGAGTCGGCTCAGCCACTGAGAACAATTCCCCAACCACATATATCTAGCCCCTGAGTTGAGTCGGCTCGACCACTCGGACAATGCTCGACCTGATGCTTCTAATCTTTCGGGACACTGAGACTACTGCCATGGAACCCAATTAGAACTTATGAACAATGGAAGAAACAATATGTTGTAGATCAAGATAAAAATATTACGGCAGTAAGTTAGCATGGCATAATCACATGTATGCCAACTAGGATATTTGGGAACGGACATTGCAAATGTACTGGGGATTCCAAGAAAGAAGTCAAGGAATCAAAGGAAAAGTTGGTTTTGATGTTTTCATTAGTGAAAAATTTGATGGCTACCCGAAAACCCTACGTGAATTATTCTCTCTTCCTCTCGAACGTTTGGTTTATTTTCAATTAAAGGCAATAAAGGATGGCGAACTCATGAATTTCTTACTGTGGAACAATTTGTTAAGATTTTTCTCTGAGGCCTGAAAGTGACCAACATTTGTTGTGTGAACTTTATCTCCATAACGAGGGCCCATGCTTGAGAATAGAAGAGTCAATCTCACTCCAATTGTAGGTGATGTACAAATTAGGGCATTCGTTTCATTTTTCGGCCAATCGGATCACCCGGCAAGCTGTGTTTATTGCAGTAGGCATAATGAGGAGAATAGGCTCCTTTGGATTAGACCGGAACCTTTAATTACGGCTATGTTTGTAGCACAATATCACCAATTCTTGCGAAGCCGGGGAATGCCGAGTACCACAACAACTACAGGGCTTCAACACTTTTAAAGTGTCTACAACTAATCGGAAGTAAGAGGAGGTCTGCCGCATTGAATGCCAACACTATGTTTTGGCGGCGAGTCATGTAAGGAAAGACAAAGAATATCACCCTTTAAATTACGATAATATTCAAGTTGCACTTTGTCTGAGGGTACCTAATTACATCAGATGTATTTGGCATTGTGGAGAAAAGCTGGATTGGTTACCATTTTCATTTTCCAATTCTATGGATGCCTTCGGAAAAATATCGGTGTCACTATCAATTGGTGAGATGAAGGCTGTAGCATGGCGGCAATTGCGGAACAATCGAGGATTCAGAGCTCAGACAGGAAGCCACCTTCTCTAGCTAGCGCTGGCAGGCAACTTGCATGCACGAAGCAATCGGTGCTCGGACTCGACTTAGACTAGGAGTTGCTGAGGACATGCAACACTTTCACCGTGGGGGATGTTAGGACATCACTATGTATCATTTTTACTATATATTTTGACACCACCTTACCTTTATAACCATGTTTAAAAAGGATTCCATCATCATTTTCATTCACTTTATCCAAAGGTATATAAAATCCTCTTCTTTATTATATATTTAATCTGTTTACATATAATTCCATATTACTCTTATATTTCATCATTAATCAAAGTATATTGTTGCTAACATAAGTCTAAAATATCGCTTGGATAAATTATGTGTTGTCTCTGGAACAATCGGCTAGTTGCTAAAGCAGTCAAACTTCGTTGCTGAAAACGATCGCTACGTTGCTTTGAAAGCAGCACAGACAGTACGCAAATTTCGTCACTATTCATAATTTGTGATTCAGGAAGAGTATTTCTTGGAACAATGGCAACAACATGAAGACGTGGTTACCGTGATTATTCGAAGATAGCACTCTTTTTGTATACGTTGTAACAATACCTTTTTATGGAAGAAAACAGAGAATAGCCTGTTTTAAGAAAGAAGAACATATTTGGGATAAACATAGATTTGCTCCAATGTAATTGTAAGAGATGTCTCCTCTTTAAAAAGAGGAGACATCATCATTAGAGGAGAGACTCGAAAACTACATGAGAACATTGAGTTTGAAAGGACAGGGGAGCTAGACTCCATTTGTAATGTATCATTCCTTTTGACAGATGAATAAAATTTCCTTTTGAGCGCTTCAATTTAATCCTTTCCCTGGGGAATCTTGTGAGAAGGAAAAGGGGTCCCGCATTCCTCACAAGATTCGCTCGACTGATCTGTAGTTTGTTATATTTCCTTATGACATTCGCACTTTACTTTGATTCACGTTTTGCTAAAACACTAGTTACACGGTCACGTAGTTTATTGAACATTACTGTTTCCTTTAACGTTGTATGTGTTTAGTACATTCATTCTTAAGAAGTTAAGAGATCTATTTACATTAATCACTTGAATGTATGATTGATGCTAGGAAGTAGGTGCTGAAGATTCCCAGTACAAAGGAATAGGGTCATGTTTCCATTGATTGCCTTTCTTTTCTGTTGTGTGATTAGAAACGAGGAGACAGAGTCTCGAAGGTTCCTGTTCATGGGAATAGGGTCTGTTCTCTTGAGTTTTATCTTTTCTACAAAGTAATTAGTGTCGAGCGGCCCGGGTGCTCGAAGTTCCTATATAAAGGAATAGGGTCTCGTTCCTGTTATGGTTGATTGGTTTCCTTTCTGTCAGATTGATTTCCCTTTATTTGGATTCTTAAGCTGTCAATATAAGAATTACTTCTGCTATAACATAAGTAAGTTCGAGCTTTGATTAAACGGGGGTGTGAATAATTAGATTTGTATGATTAATAATTGTGTGGATTTTTACTACAACATTGTTTTTGCTTTTGAAATTGAGCATATCCAGTGCGTGGTTGTCTTTGGAATAAACAGACTTCCTCGGGTTGACAATTTATGTGGAGCTTGAATTGTAAAAACAATTAAAGCGACCAACAATGCTAACCTCCTAACCCTCTATTCACATTAAAACATATCAATGGAAGTTTACCTTTGAATTTTCCCTTACCAATTTTTAGTTTTCTCGTGAAGTAAGCACATTCTTCATCTGAAAGACCTTCTTCATCATCTCCCTTTTCTTCACACTTGCAGGTGCATGTCTTTTCAATTGAAGGTTATTTATCCTTATTGGTTTTCTTAGATGCAATGAACGTAGTTTCTATATGTGAAGTACCCTCTTCTTCATCAAGTCTCATTTAATATGCTATGAGAACTCCATGTAATTCCTATTTGCTGAGTTTTTCCAGATTTGCACTGTATTCTAAGACCGATACCTTTGGGTTGAATCTCCCTGGTAATGTTCTAAGAATATTCCATATAATAGTCTTCTCATCAACTGGCTCTCCCAATCCTTCTAGAGTATTGGTTATTTCATCAACGTATTGGAAGTATGAAGCAATGTTGCAATCTTCTTTCATTCTGAGTTGCTCAAATTTTTCTCTATAGATTTGAAGCTTTGCTTCTTTGACATTTGAGTCACCTGCATATATATTCTCAAGATTGTCCCATACATTTTTGGCAGTTTTACAACCCAACACCTTATGATAAGAAGATTCAATAAGTCCATTGATAATAATATTCTTTTCTTTTGCATCATTTACCAAATTCTTCTTACCTTGTTCATCCACGGTTGATGTAAATCCATTTTGAATAGTGTCCCATACTTCGTAACCTTGCGCCAAGAGATAGACCTCCATTCTTCCTTTCCAAAGTGCATAATTATTTTCATTGAATAGAGGTACACCATTCTTGGTATGCTCCATGACTTCTTTCCAGCTCTTAAACTGCTATTGAAGGAACCAAGCTCTGATACCAATTGTTGGAAATACTGAGAGGGGGGAAGGGGGGGCGGTGGGGGTGAATCAGTATTCCTTTCAATTAGAGCATTAGTTAATCTTCAATTATTATAAGTGTTTGTACAATGATAGCAGCAAACAATAGGAACACAAATGCACACAGTTTTTAAGGTGGAAACCCACTCCGGGACAAAAACCACCTAATGCTTTTCTAATAATTCTTTAATATTCAACTCCAATTGAAAATAAAGCTCCAACTTCCTAGAATCTAGAAAATCATTCTTCTCCAGCTCCCACTGGATGGACGCTCCAACGCCTGAGATTCTTTAGTAGTCAACTAAATGGATGCCCCAACACCCAATGAGCTACAACTCACCCTAGCACCACCCTACCACCCTATAGAATAATAAAATAAGAATGGACTCCCGTACCAGGGAAAATGGTCCACTTTACAATGATATAGAATGATGTAGAAGAAGAAGATATACTAGACCATAACCCCAACTTTGACACAACCACCTAATGATGATCCTATACCTCCCAACACTACCTCTTCAACCCTTCGTAGATAGACACTAGTACAATTTGTACAATAATGTATTTACAATGATTGTATGCGGTGCTACCCACTTGAAGACTTTATATGATGAACTTCTTGCTGCTGTTATGCACCTTGGTTGCTGCTCTTTTCATGCTACCCTCTGCTGCACCTTGCTCTGCTTTTCTGATGTGGAAAGTCAGGTCCTTTGCAACCCTTGACAACACATGATCTAGCTTTTTATTGCCTTCTAGGAGCTCGATATTGAATCTGGTGTATCTCTGTCATTTCAGATCCTCAATATCTGATTTTCGGTCTTGTAGTAGTCCTCTGAGTCATCTTTCCAATGCCACAGGTCTGACCCAATTTGGATTCTTGAAGAGAGAGTTATACCCAATCTCTCACAATGCCCTAATTATGGACTGTAATTAAGGACAATTTCCATAGATCGCACTTGTACGACGTGCCCATGTCAATTTCGGGGAGCACCTGCATCCTGACTTTCATAGATCATATCTCCAAAATTGTTGTGCACCCTGATCTGAAATTGTTACGACAACTTTCTCGGGATTTCGGCTTCACCTCATAAAAATTTCAGCTTCTGAACCTTTGTAGAAAACACATTAGAGCGAAAATTCCATGATGACCTGTTTCAGATGGCGAAATCCCTTGCATAAGGAGGAATTGAAGATCAAAATTTATATAAATTATTAAGTTGAGAGGGGCTTCAACAAGTGAACGTGGGAGGGATTTTAGGATCTTAAAAAATATTAATTATTACTTTTCAATGACCCATGCCCCAACCCCATGGGGTTTTAGCCCACTAACTGGGGGTACAAACTTCAAACATGAATATCTCTCAAACCGTGAAGAATTACATGGCGTGCCATATATCAACGGAAACATCTCGACAAGTAGAAACCACCAAAAGTATTATTGACCTAGAATATATTAATTTGTTAGGTCAAAATTCCCATGCAATATTGGGTTAGCCCCTGGTGCTGGTTGGGTTGACATCAATGACAACGTAATTACGCAACTAGCGAAAAGGGCTTGGTTAATGTTTGGGCTCAACCTAGTCTCCTAAATTGAGTTCATTTAATTGTCAACCAAGGTTGGTAAACTGCTGAAGTGAAGTGCACTGTATGTGCCTAGGTGTTTGTTTCTTACTGCGTTGTGTTTAGTGTTTTATGATGTTTTTGGTCTTTTGATGGTTTTATGTTCACAAGGAAAAGAACTAAATGCTAGTGGAAAGAAGCTACTGGTTAAAAATAGAGTGAAGCCTAATTTGTTGATGACAAATGACAAATGCAAATGAAAATACTGAAACAGAATCAAACCTAAACTATGACTAAGAAAATACAAAGCTTGATAGTGACTTCAAGAAAATGAATCAAAACATAAACTTAACTTGTCCAATTCTTTCATTAAAGGTATTTTGGAAGATCTTGAGAAATGGGCAGCTAAGTATAAAAATTCTCCTAACTAAAGAATTAAACAATTAGCTTATAATGATACAACATCTTATCCATGATTAAAGATTTGTTGAAACATATTTGGAGAAGAACATTGGTAACATCATAAGATCTCTACTCTAAGACTAGCTCCTAATTCTATTCTGCAACTTAGTTTAACATTACTAAACCTTACTCAAAAGTTATAGATTTCTTTTTAAAGTAGTCTTTTGAGGAAAGGCTTTGTTTATGAAATGGTAAAGAGGTTGCAAAAGTACTTCAGGCCTTGGGATGATATTGTCTTCTGTCCAGATGGTTATGAGTCAATTATAGATTTGGAACAAAAGAGGTTTTGTAAATAATGAAGGCCGTGGTGTTTAAGTTTAACAACTAATGTAATCTAATATGCAATGGATGACAACTAAATGTGGAATGTAAATACAATGAGCTAAGCTAGAACTGAACTAAGGTGTCACTAGTCTACAATAAACAGTGCTGAACTAACAAGCCATTATCAAACTTAAAACGAAATAACAGAGCATGAATTGAATGCAATTTGACTCCGGAGTGCCCTAACTAAGTTATCATGCAATTAATCTATGGAATTCAACAGCCTATTTTGTCCATCATGAATGGTATTTTGGAAGAGCTTATTAGAACAATCCTGGCTATACAATTCAATGCAAATGCAAACATAAAAACTGAAAGCAATTTAAAAACTAAGACATCACAGCTATTTCCTACCCATTGTTATGATATTTTGGAATAGCGTTTTAAGAGTAAGATCAGCTATGCTACTTAGTGTAAACAAAAAACTGAAACCTTCAGTATCATAGTCATGCCTTAGACATCATAAGGATTTTTTGGAAGAGTTTACTAGAATAAGTTCAACTGTGATAATGAACAAAAGAAATTACAAATAAAACCTACAACACTACAGCCATTTCCCATTCATTATCATGATCTTTTGGAAGAGTTTCTTAGAACAAGTATAGCTATAGTGACTAATGAAATTAACTATGAACTCAAACTTCAAAAACGTGAAAACAAACTAAGATACTTATCTAAATTACGAAAGTAAAGCCATTCAGGAGGCAGGGGCCCTCTACCACCAGACGGAATCTAACTCAAAATCAAATCAACGCGTTCAAAGCAATGTTGTATTCTTCATTAAAGGAAAATAACTTGAAACAAAGTATTCTCGGTCTTCAGAAATATAGCATTCAATCCATGAAATCTAATCAAAATCTAGAGCTAGCCTCTCAGTTTCCCGAGTGCATTTATATCAAATCTTCATAACAGAACTTGCAACAATATGGGGCTCATTGTCTTTTCATATCAAAATCGTACTAGAACTCTAAAGATGGCAGCGTAGAGGGACAAAGGACATCTGGACTGTCCTAGTCCTATTAGGAGTCTGCCTCCTTGAATGAGTTCCCACGTACCAAAACCACGTCCAGAATTCGGTTCATTATTCATGGTGAGCAACGAACGATGAGGACATGATGTGGAATATACCCATGTGTGGCTTTTCCTGAGAGGACACCTGGAACATGCTTGAACGTGAAGACAGCTGCAGAATTGGCGGTTAGCTACGGAATGTCTGCATTCTGTAGCTAGTTTCAGTTAAAAATGCATTACAATGACAAAATCACAAAACTTAGCAAGTTAGCCATGAATTTCATTCTTAAAGTAATTTTAACTAATTTCATTGATCATTTGGGCCTGGGATAACAATGGAAAAAGGAAAATGGAGTGAAGTAAGATGAAAGAAAGAACAATATTGGGGCTCAACATACCCCCACTGCTGACTTCTTGCATGTCCTCATGCAACTTATTCCATAAACTCAGAGACTTCTGCAAGAACATCCAACCCTCTTCTTCTTCTTTGCCTGGAAGTTAAAGGTCTTCTGGGTTTCCTGATGACTAAATTGAACCTTAAATTGGTAAGTTCCCTAATTAGCTTCTTGTTCCTCTTTTTTAACTTTTCATTAGCCTTTTCCACTTTGTCCATTTGTGGAGACAGGGTTGAGTTCATACTGGTTTTGAGTTTGACTTGTTCCTTCAGAATATCATTCTCAGTTCTGATATGTCTATTAAGTACTTCCAGCTCGTACCTATCTCTTCTTAACACATCTATTTCGGACAGTGGAGGACTAGGGGTTCTATCTCTACTCTCTGAAGCTTTCCTTTCCAATGTTTCAACATAGTCATAAACTTCTTGCTGTGCAGGGTCA